>JAMKCH010017203.1:0-23930 GCA_023653785.1 Ophioderma brevispina
TCCTGTGAAGGTTGTATCCACACTGGCTTATGATGATGTAATACGAATGATTTGGGTTTTCGACCGGATGTAATCTTTACCGAAATTTACCAAACAAGCGCACTCTATTAAAAATAAATAGTGTATTATATTCTATGGTGTTTTGTTGTAATACGGTCATTTTCTGTCATTAACTGTGACGAAAACAGTTTGCGGTACATAAATTTACAGTACGAGTACTCTTTGATGCATTGTAATTTTTGCACCACAAATGTGCGTGTAGTTTAAAGGAGGCGCACTAAAACACGCGAGCGGATGGAGTGATGCATATCTATTCGTACCTCGTTGATGCATTGTGGGATAGGCATTTCGGTAAAAAATGATTTCCCGGTAGGAAACCCAAATCCAGGTATTGCAATGAAGGTTATATTCCTGTTGACAGGGCATAAACCACACATTTGCAAATGGGGAGAAGGGGTGCCAAGAGTTCGGGGGGGGTGGGGGGGTGGGTCTTCCTCCATAGACACTATACAAACACTCATTTCATTAGGGGGAGATGGGGACATTTTAAATTTTTGAAAAAAATGACTGATGTGGCTTTAAGGTGGTCTATTCTTTTACATATTTCCAAAGAACAAGTAAATCTCTTGATGTTGTTCCTCATCTTGCTGATATCTGACAATCTTTCCTTCCTTTACAATTGTCTTGAAGGATATACTATGATGTCTTCTCTTCTATCTTCTCATTCAGCTTGAGCAGCTCTGAAATCTGCTCCTAAATAGAAAGTACAAATACAGTAACCAATTATATGGGTAAACAGGTAGTGCAATGTGATTATCTTAAGGTTACATCATCATGCGAGTGCATAGGGTCGTAAGTGCAATAGCTGCAATATGAAGATTCTACGTGCTTCCATGTTTTAGGTGTAACTCAATTGATCTCCTTGAGTCAGTGGCTCTGAAATGGTTCTTCAGGCAACACTGAAACCTAAGACGGGGCATAATATATTGTTTGGGATGTGGGAATTTCGACAAATGGCAGCTATTGCACTACACCTTGTGGCATCACATAATGAAGATAATGTTCTGTGCTACCGAGTAGTCTAGAGTGGTTTCATATCTCATGATAGCACTGATACATAAACAGTCAGACTTGCAGGGTGACCTCATCAACCTATGTGGGATCCATAACAATTTAAGTAATGTGATCTGTTTACTTAAAATTGTCACAATTGAATGTCACAACCAACAGTTTACATTTTTCTTCAAGAATCCCCAAGCCTACCCCCAATTTTTTTAAAGTGCAAAACACACTATAATATATGCAAGTTATTCTGCTACATATATTACATTAGTGAACCTAAAATAACAAAACTTGAGCGTTTTATAAAATATCTTCACTCATTTTTGGTTTGAAAAAATGATCTGGAAATAACCTCAGGTGTATTTGGATTAATTTTTTAGGGGGCCTGGACCTCATGTTTATTTTGATATTGTAAACAAACATTATGCCCTCTCCCTCACTTTCATAAACCATTCACAGAGCCTGGCGGCCATTTCAGTTTTGCCATATTTGCAGAGCCATGCATAATATGGATGGATGTCAACAATTCTAAAGCATTGATTTTGTATGTTGAGGTATATTCAAATAGCAAATTTTAATCACAGCCTAGCCAGAACTAGTTGCAATGCAACCCTAAAGATACGAGCAAATCAGAGCATTTTTAATGGTGAATGACTTTTTGTTATGGATCCCTCTATTTGTGCGTTTGTAGAGAGTGTAATTAAAAACGTGTAGCAGCAGATTTACTGAATTGAATTCACAATACAACTCGGATAAAATTACTCACCCAGTTGTTGCTAATGTATTTGTTGCTAATACAAATCATCGACAGTGATTTGCAAAAAGGCTTAGAATAAACAAAATATAATCTACATTGCTTGCCATGTTGAGTAAATGGTGCTAGTATTTGCGCTGTGCGTCACTGTGTGGAATAACAATTATATATGGAAGAATTTCCCCTGAATTTTGTATCTCTCAGAATTCAATTATGAATTTTATTGCATCTATTCTGATAAAAGACCTCAGCTAGGTAAGTATGTGCTTGTTTTATGAGCGAGGATAATTGAAACATTTTTATTAGCTCAGAATATGTGCGAACCTTTTTTCTTCGGAGCCTATTCATTTACACTGCTACAGGTTATTGTATACGGAAGTTCTCGTCTACCGTGATGCGAGTACGCCCAAATAAAAACGTTCCATCACGGTAGAAGTTCCTTGTAACTATACTGAGATTTTTAATGTTATCATGTCATCTTCCTTTCCAAGATGCTAGTCAGTTTTGACAAGACCGACCCCAAGAGAGCAAACAATAATTTAAAGAGTTAAGTGTAAAAGAGTTATTTGGGCTTCACATAAATCCAACTCAACTCAGTTGGATTTGAGATTCCAAAATCTTTCACCAGGTAAGTATTTCAAATGGCTTCTGTTAATCAAATTTGGTACTCAAGTCAACAATCAGAATCATTCTTTTCCCCACAAAAATTAAACTGAAGTTTGCAATTTGAAGCTGCAAAAGATCTTCAGAAGACTTTTGAAACTGCTGTTGTATGTAAAATAAAATTTTGTAATAAGATTTACTCAAAAGCACTATCTTAAAAAGCCTATTACACTTTACCCAAGAGGGCGTTCTTAGTCGAAAAGGGGGTACGGGGATGTGTGGCCAAGAAGGATATCATTTTCAGCCCTTCTGGTATATTAATTGGTCCTTTTTTCTTGAAAATTTGGTATATGAAAGAGTTGCATTAAATTTCTGTTACAATTATATTTTCCAGTGGTCAATCAGGTATAAAGAATGCAAGCAAACCACAGGGTTCGGCCCTGATCATTTATTGCATATATCATTTATTGCATATCCGTCATTTTGGATTTTTGACCATTTTCCCTAGATTTTGTGGATTTCGAAACCAAAGACGAATTTTTTCTTCAATTTTTGGAGTCTTAAATTAATCCTTATCCAATTAACTTTCATATAAAACATATCAATGGGTTGTCTTCCACTAATTTTCTTCTGATGACTATTTTTGTGAGCACCTGAAAAACAATAGTTTCACAGCCGCCATCTTGGATTTTCAGCCAAATTTTCATTAAAGGCCGACTCAGAGATTTCCCAAGGAGGGCGCCCTCAATTTTCAAACAAATTGTGTTTTTTGCATCTACATAATGCTTGTCCATATAATAATCACTGTGTGAAATAACTAAGCCCAAATCGAAGTGCTTCATATAGAAAATCACAACTTTGTTTAAAAATTCTGGATCCGGAAATTTTGTTTCACACGGTGTCCTACGGCACTGTTATATATACATAAATGTGTACTGTACTCTTACTGGCGTGGAAAAGAACATCCCATTCATCCTTTACTTGGGAGTTGAGTATGTTTAAGGAGTCTCTTGTTGACTATTTTTAATTACTACAAACTACAGCAAAAAATATATATTTCGAAATCTCTGAGTCCCGGCCTTTAATTTACTATTTTCACTACTGCATTTTGAAACCATGGATTGAATTTTTTCTTTAAATTTTTCAGCCCCAAGTAATTCTATGACAATTATCTTCATATAATCAAGTTAAATGCTTGTCCTTCGCCTTATTATCATTTTTCGAAAATAATGATCAAGCCTCTATGTACAACCGAACCCTTTGAACCACATGTAAAATAGTACCTCAAAATTGCTCAAACAACTTTTACAGAGCTTTGGTTTTCTCTCAGCTTCTAGGGCCTTCAACACCCCGAACCTCCACAAGCCTGTTTTTGCCCTTGTCCTCCTCCAGAGATATGTATTTTGTTGCCCTTTTCTTAACAAATCCCACCCGTGTATGGAAATAATTCATAACGGGTGGTTCAACAACTTTAGGTATAAAGATGCATTGCAAATTTTGTTTATTTTTTAAATATATTTTTTTTGTAGTGTGTTCAACATCTGGCTCCCATCAATTGGTGAAATCATTAATGGGATACATCAACTGACGGGTATCAGTGCTAGTGAACTATTTATTCCTTTCCTTGCAGGGACGCAGGAACTATTTCAGTTCCCCATCCCTTGGTGCATGCATTATGGGTATCTCGAAACTGACAGGGTGTATTCAGTATATTGTGAACTATTTATTTCTCTCCTGGCAAGGACCAGGAACTATTCAAGCCGACATTTACACATCCCCCCTTGGTAAAATGCATTATGGGATATGAAACGCCAGGGTTTATCATTGCTAGTTGAACTATTTATTTCTCTCCTGGCAAGGGACCGAGGAACTATTCAGTGTCCCTCCCCCATTTCCTTCATTCCTATCAAACCATTTATAGGCTTTTCTATAAATCAATGCAGAAAGAGGATTTACCTCAGCCAAACCCAGAGATGTTTTTCATGAGAGTTGGTTTTCCTGTACTATTTGAGTAATATGTGACATAATGTTTGTTAAATTTTTTTAAACAAATTCTTCAAAAATTTTCAAATCAAATACAAATTTTAAATCAAAATTGCATTGAATATAAATCTAATAGATTAAAAATGTTAATCATTCACTGTTAACAAACACAAGATCCCTCATTCTTGCTTTTACCACCTCCCAGCCTCATTCTGTATTAAGGCAAATGGTAAATTCAAATTTTATCTCATTCACAAAATTAACATTAGTACTTTCCAGCTTGGGAGAGCGTGGTCTAGCAGTTAGGGTGCTTGCCGTGGACCAAATTTCCCCAAAATCCTGGTTTCGAATCCCGGTGGGGTCACTTGCTGGGATTATTCGGGTGCTCAATTCTGGATTTAATATCTGTATACGATCCCCTGAATTAAATACAGAATACGCTCTCCTCCATGGTTCAACTGGAATTTGGGCAAATGAATCATGACCAGATCCCGTCCTTCGGAGGGGATGTTAAGCCGTCGTCCCCTGTAGAGAGTCCCAATTGTACATGTACATCGCAATCGCAGTCAGTGTCGAATAATTATAAGAGTAGGGTGTAAACCTGACTGTGCCCAATACGCCCCCATTCTCAAAAGCGGGCCATGATGTATGAGCGTCCGTACAATGGATACACGCGGCCTGCCTGCTCATCTTACTTACTAGTTGACTACAAATCCTGACACCTACCACCAGCCATTACCAATGACTTGTCGATTATGCTAGAAGAGCACCTTTGGATGTCATTAATTAAACATGCCTATCTATACTGGTCCGTGAAAACTCTGACAGACCCTATGGTCCAATATTCATCAGTATGCGTCAAAACCAAGTGCGTATCAACTAAATAGTTTAAGTTTCTAAGAAGTGCAAGTGGTTTAAGAAAATTTAATTTTATTTGCGTCCAATTTTAACTATATGTTAATATGTGAAATTAGGAAAGGATAGATGGAATAAAGGAAACGTAAAGCCAATAGAAGGTGCAATTAAGTATTGCCCACCCAACATAAAATTGTCTTGGTTTCATCTATCTAACTAGCGGGCTGAGCTGAGATGCTGTTCAATGTGTAGCGCCAAATGTCCCTGGCCATCATTAAAGCATATGGCACATTTTTTGAAGAGCGCCCCAAATTTTCAAAATTTGATATTTTGCCACAGGTACGTTGGTACTTGTCCTAGGAAACGATACCTGCAAACGAGAATGCTAAAAAATGGTATTTATCACAAAATAAGAGATTTGTAATTAGGATTGGGGATCCCAGATGGACTTAACGGCAGGCTGGAAATGCTACGTTTATGTCAGCCATGATGAATAGTGCCACCTCGAGAAATAAACCTCTAACTGATCTTGGATCCGACTCTTTTCATTTTTTTAAACAACTAAATGGATGAGCGTAGACACGTACATGGCACTATTTCCAGGGGCTATCAATTGAAGGCCGTTTACACAGCCGTGGAATTATTATCGGGATACCAGATTAATAATTATTCTAGTACAAAATTCCTTCGTTTGTGCACACATAGACATTTTCGAGCTTAACACTCACAGGGATAGGTTACTAGCCAGTTACCAATCAAACCGTGTAAAAATCTCAAAATTTGAAAAATTGGGGGCGCCCTTCAAAAAAATGTGCTAATATGCTTTAAGTTAGGGGGTTCAGATGAATCCGCGGATATAATAATAAGGTGTATTTTAACGCGAGACATATCCACGTAAACGTGCTCAAGGCGATGTGCATTGCGGCAGCCATGAAAAGGGCTCAGCACATCAGTTGAAACCATAATACCAGTAAGAGATTTATTGGAAGAAGCTCGATTTTAGAGCAGGAGGGAACCGGAGTACCCAGAGAAAACCTGCGGGAACGAGTATGGATTGAGAAACCAAAATTCAAATAAAAGCCACCGAGAATGCGCCCCTGCGGGGATTGAACCTGGGAGAACTCATTGGTAAAGGCGAGGGAAGATACGCTATGCCAACCAGTTCCCCCCACATGGAGATAGTGAGCTATTCACATCAGGATGTCCTGAGCTATCAATCAATGTAGTTAAAATGGCAATGACCCCTATTTGGGCCGGTAACCTCCGAACATGTGAATCTTAAACTACTTGAGCAATCCACGTGGACAGGAATGCAATCATTGCTCGGCATCGGGCAACAGAGGATGAAATTGGAAGGATTCTCCAGATATCTGTGTGGTAATGTGCTCCCACCATGGATATGGTATGCCTTGTCTGAGTCAGCCTTTATGAAATGGGCCACCCCCCCCTCCTTTAAAGGGCCATGACCCAATAGCTAATAGCCTCATCCTTAAAACCCAGATTTACCAGAAGTAGTCAAAACTTTGTATTCAAATGAAAACTAACGATTCTTGAAATAATGTGGTTGCGTTGTAAGTTTATGATCAAAATAATGTACGCCATTTGCTGACCGATATTAATTTACAGAGTACTCTATTGCGGCCTCACAAAATCAGGTTCTTAGCTCTATATCAAACAAAATTGGAATATCGGTTGCAAAACTTCATAGATGGGGTTTTTGGGTGAAGGCAATTCTATCAATAAGGCAAATCTAATTTTTGAAGGAGGCTACAATATCTGCCTCAGACCACATGCTAATCAGCTGTATAACATTCAATTACTATTTTTGTTTCACAGCCATAACAAATGATGACAGACTGTGGTAAAAGCATTAAATGGAAAAGTCACTTGAATCATCAAAAAAAGTTCAATTCCAATTCACGTAACAGGATGAGAGACCCAAAGCAATTTCAATTGAGTTCGGATGTAACTGGTTAACATTAATAATATTAAGCCATGGTTTGGAAGACATTCAAATTCATAAATGCTTCTAATAAACACCAATTATTGTCCTTAATTTGGCCGCGGAAACTGAGTCAAATATTATGGTTCAAACTGTTGAAAATAGAATATTAAAATGCTGGATAATTCTTAGACTGCTAAAATAGACCACTCTTGCAGATCAATAATTGTAAAAATCATCGCTAATAAACTCATATCTTGCAACTTTTTGTAATATGATTTACCAAGGTGAGGGGTGGGTGGGCCCAGTTACCATTCCCTCGAATTTTGCTTGATTTGATAATGCTGGATAGCTATGTCCTCCGTTCCATTAGTACCAAAATGTTAGAAAGACTAGCGTCGGCTGCAGTCCGCTCGGTATGAAGAATATCAAACACTATGAATGTGTTGCCCTGCTACATTTATCTCGGGACATGAAGTAGAGGCCCAACAAAACCGAGTTGAGTAGACAACCGAACCAAGTGAGTCAAACCACAAGCAGTCCTAAGCTTATCATATTGATAACATCGAATTTGTATGAATTTCAAGTTTATATAAAACCAAAGGAGGGTCTAAAAGGCAAATACAGTTTGAACAATAACATAATCAACAGAAAACGATGAAACCCCACACAGTCATAAGGGAGAGGTGGGTGGGTTTTCAAAAAACAAGCATGAACAGAGAGAACATCCTGCATGGGCCAGCATTTGGCAACTAATGACAACTCGAATAGTGGCGGGAAAAGAGGAAACAAAGAACCCATCGCATAGCAAGGCAAACACATAGCAACCGGCACAATAGGAGGATGCAACCAGTCCTCTGCCCGAGATAAATTCACTATGCCTTCTAAACGCTTCACTGCAGCCTAAGTGTACACAGGGGTAACTATTGCAAAGGGTAGGTCTGAAGCTGAAAGGGTTAACACATGGAGGGTTTGAACCATCAACCAAAAAAATATGCTGTGCCAAAGGGGTCTCTCCAATGAGCAAAATGGTACAAACCATAAAACAATCAGGAGCATTCATGATTGCCAATCCTGTCACTTCAAACAATGAATCATAAAGCATTTGATAACTCCACAACCACAAAGTATGCCACGGTTGTTGTATTACAGTCAAAAGCAAGCCAAGATTTAGTACGTCAATAATAATAGGACAGTCACTATCAGTCAAAGTCGTCCTGCAGGCAATACACATTTACACAATGACTAACAAGCTTCTATATCCCTTTTCCTCATATTTCCCAATGTTCACCACGGTCACCAGTGTTTGAAACTCCAAGGGAACAGAGGACATTTTCTTTTTTTTCTGCATGCGAAGCAATTTGCAACCTATTATTACTGATTATAGTAGGGTTAATGCTTCTATGTTATATATGAAGAGCCTCAATCTTATTAATCTAACTTTTTATAAATATTTTGTGATCTCTTACATGAGGTAGAAACCGGAATTTGTCAAAGATGACCTTGCAAGGTCACCTCCGCTCACTATCCCCGAAGCTGTTCACATGGCACCGACACCCCGAAAAACACTTAGGAGTGTTATCTGAATTTGAGCTTACCCCAATTCTTAAGGGGGTAAAAACTGCTAGACACCTCAATAAACATCCAAATGCGTCCACACGCGTCAAAAACCCAATCGACACTCCAGAGTTTTGAAACTCCGGAGTTTCAGCCTCGTGTGGACAAGCTTAATGTTATGTCGACTGTAAAATGCTTCTAGGGTGTTCAATTGGAAGTGTATCATTGCTGGTGAAGGGACATGACCCTATTCCTAAAAAATAACCCTCGGGGAAATGTTGATAGAATCTGCCAAATTGTGAACCCCTCAATTGCGGACGGCCCAATTAAGGCTGACTCAGATACTATGAAAATACTTTTGGTGTGTACTACTAAAAATAGTCAATTACAACTAAAGATAATCACCTAAAAATGCTTCATTCCAAAGTTTAGAAATTATAGCATTTTTCATTTTGATGTAGGTAGTTTTAACTTAATGTATAGCATAAATACCATAGGATACCACATATAACAAAAATTCCGATTCAGAATTCATTACAAAGTTGTGATTCAATATATGAGGACATCAATTTTAGCTTAGCTATTTCACCACATCGATTAGTGTTTGACAAGATTGATGTTATGCAAAACACAATTATTAGCAAATGGAAGGCGCCATTGTCGAGAATCTCTGCGTCAGGGTCAGCCTTGCATATATTGCTTCTAACTTATTATGACTAAATTCCTGCACCCAAAATAGGGTTGTTTTTTTGTGTGATAGTGTGTGTGAACAAAAATAGTAATATTGGGAAGAAAATAATGTGTTTAGTGAAACAGGTAAAATTGAGTGTATTTTTTTTTTGTGAAAATGGAGTGAAAAAAGACGTAGTTTTTTAAACTACTAATCTCTAAATGGCAAAGAAAGAATTTCCGTTTTTACACTGATACACAGGGCCCACTCTGAAAAGAGGACATTTTAACCTTCAAAGAACAGTTTTGGTCTTGATAATTTACAAAATAAGAACACTTTTCATTTAATAAATTCTCAAGAGAAAAGTTGATCCAAAAAATGATTGAAGGTCGTGAATTTTCCTTATTTGGGGGGGCCCTCATTCCTCTAGAACAGTGAGATTCACTCTTTTGCATTTAAAGAGAATGCTCAGTTGCAAACAATAGACTTGAAATCTGACACTACTGGTTCGAATCCACACTAGACAAATGATTACTGTGCCATGTGTAACCTGTTGGAGTTAGTTGGATTCAATACATGATTATTGGGCAGAATTACACCTCTGAAAAGGATAAAATTTCCCCACACCTTCAAAAAAACATGTACCGTATAGGTCTATACAAATAAATACTGTGAATAAAAAAAATAATGCTATTTTTTTTATTTTTTTTATGTATTGTATAAGTGTGCTGTGTGTGCGTGTGTAGACTTTGCTATGTAACTTATATCCTTTGCACCTACGTTTTGTGAACAGAATAAAACACATGATATAGAATACGATGCAAAGGTATAATATAAAGTATGCCGATATTTATGATATTCAGACAAAATTCCATTACCATTTCATGCTTCCTAATAGATATCTCGTAGACCAAATTTGGCTATGTAGTTGTTTATACTGAAACTAGTGGGTATTTCCCAATGTAAAACTTGCCAGCATGAATAAAAAGAACTGTTCACCAATTGATACTAAATAGATATGTAACTAATAATGAAGATACTGCCAAATTTATCACTGAGTCACCTAATTCCCTTGTTCAGTAAGTAACCATTATCCAGTTACAACTAATTCCGTCGGACTATTTTTAGTAATATAGGTTGTGATGAAGATGCATGACATAGTTTTTTCTTGAAGAACTTTTGTTTACACCGATTATCTTACAATGATGACGATGCCAAAATGTAGGGAATGTTTGGATCCATATTAAGCAAGTGGTGGGCTGGGGAGGGGTGGGGGGCTCTCTTGGGGGGGGGGGGGGGGGGGGGGGGGTGGTGCAGTGACGAATTCCAGGATCGTCAAAGCAGGGGTGTGGAAGTAGTCTTTAAAATTATGAATTGGCGTGTTTTCAAAACGACACACCCCAACTCTTGACTCAAATTAACAATAGCAGATAGGGATTAGTATGCTGATCCACTAATTAATCCTAGTTGAATAACGCAAGTGATGTAGGGGCATGCCCACGCAGGACTTCGGTGTGCGGGGGAACACTGATAAGAGTTTGTATAACCCCGGTGTGCTTGTGCTGCCTTTGCCACCCGAGGGGATAGCGGGGCAGGGACGATGCCAGAGTAAAATCAGAGGAGGGGCGAACATCATGGGGGGAGAAACAGTACAAAATCAACTCATTTTGGATAAAACCCCCTAATTTTGCAAAATTTATTGCGTAAAACCCGTTTTTTCCTAAATTTTGAAACTAACGGGGGCGGCTTGCCCCTCCCTGCCACCCCCCTGGCGCCACCCCTGCGCTGGTGTAAAAGGACAAAAGGGGCTTTCTGTAGATACAATTCCTCTCAATTTGTATGAGCTTAGAACACCCACCGAAAAGTTTTTGAACTTGTCTCCTGTGCCAATCCAGAATTAGCGAAGCATGCATGATTTTTGTATCCATGCCAAGAAAATACTAAATCGTCTTTAATTACCCCCCCAAAAAAGACATTGTGGCTCATTCACTTTATTGGTAATCATTCTAATATGCCTAAAAATGCCTAAAATTGTTCCCCCCAAAATAGGGGGCATATTTTGAAATTGACCTTTTTTTTGTGTATATTAAGGAACAAATAATAATTCAATACTATGTTGAAGCAATTGTTGTTAAGTTAATATTGTTCTCATCGCATGCAACATGAAGTAATCAAATCAGGATGGGATAATTAACATTTCTTTTGTTCTGCAATGTTGATCCAAAAACAGATTACTTTCTATTTTTCTAATCTTCCATATTAAAAGCCTGTCTAAGTTTTAACTATGACAATAAGTTTGAGAATGGTAAATGGAGCTTCTGAACTTGTCTGAGAAGTCTTTGTATTACTTGGTATGTGCCAGTAATTTTACTAGCAGCACTGTTATATGCTTTCATATTGAATTGGAGTAACAAAGATGTCAATGATACAAGCACTTAAAAAATATTCACAACCCATTTCTTGAATTTGAAAATAGACAAGTAATTTTGGAAAAAGTTTTGGCTTGAAAAGTAGAAGGGAGATTTGGTGAGAGAGTGCGTTCCTGTCCTGTATGTAATGTGTTTTCCATTTTTTTGTTTTATTATTCGAAAAGTTGAAGTCCAATTTAACCCACTTGGGATTAGGTGCAGTAGGGGTTCCTTGTCATATGTGGTGATGTCCAAGGTCATGGGGCTCAGCCAAGGGTCAAGGTCATTGAGTCATGTTCCATGGTGTTCCAGTTTGAATTAGGTTTTCTTTTTTTGCAGGTCCATTTTTGCAAAAGTTGAATGTCAATTAAACTATAGACTGTGGGGTTAATGTGCATAGGGGTTCCTTCATAGGTGGCTGATCCAAAGGTATGTGACCAAGGTCAAAGGTCATCTGAGTCTGTGTCCATACTGCCATCTTGCCAGAGGGATCACGCAATTTATTGCTGTATTTTTGTAAAGCTTAGACTGAGGATTGAGTAAGGGCGGTAAACCATCCAAAAGTTCACATACTTTATCTGCATTCTTCTGACTCAAAGAAATCCAGGAAATTTATTAAGTACATGATTGACAAATGCCTCTCTTATTCAAAAGTGTTTGGCATTTGTTTACTACCATCACTTAGATAATAAACATGACAGGCTTGGTGAGTCAAGTTTGATCAAGATTGTTCAGGAAATACTACAGAAATGGGACTGTATTCAATACAAACCCTGTTACTATTAGAGAGAAGTATTTGAGCTGGTCTGTTGCCAAGATCTTGTCCCATTCTTGGTTTACAATGAAGGTGTAAAAGGGTGAAAGTCTCAGGAGGAGAGATGCAAGAGGGTGAGAAATCTTCACCTGTAAGTTGCAAATGTGATATACACTCTTAAAACAATGGGGGTCAAAATATCAACCATTTTACGTGGTCATCTTTATCATCATATTGAAATGACCCCTACATGGGTCAACTTCAAATGACCCTAAATATAGTCATCTTTGACCAAATGAGGTGGTTAAAATCAACTACATTTGGGGGTGTTTTCTCTATCGATATTTTTTGCATCGCCAATAACTAAATGACTCAAAAATATAGTAATTTTTTTTTTTTTTTATCCCAAAAGGGTTATTTATCAAAAAGATATATGACCCCAATATAGTCAATTTTGACCCTGTAGGCCACTGTCAATTACCCATGCATTACCCAGTGATCTGGTAAAAATATGACCTAAAATTGTGGTTAAAAATAACCCATTGGGTTTAAAATGACTATATTGGGGTAAATGTATCTTTTTAAAAAATAACCATTTTAGGGTTAAAAATGACTATATTTAGGAGTCATTTGGTTAATAGGGATGCAAAAAAATCTCGATAAAGAAAATAACCTCAAACATAGTTGATTTCAACCACCTTTTTGATCAAGATGACTATAATTTATGGTTAATTGAAATTGACCCATTTAAGGATCAATTCACAAACGATGCTAAAAAACGGAATAATGGGACCCGAATGTGGTTGATTTTAACCCACGACTCATGTCAATAAAGGTGACCACGTAAAAGGGTGTTCTTTGACCCCATCATTTTAAGTGTGTAATAACTTTTACAACCTGTCCTGGGCATCGACAGTCCAAAACTTATCCCCTGGACTTTCCTCGTGGCAACTGGAAAACCATATAACCATGTCACTGGAATGAAATATTACATACTCTCCAGAACCTGGCTTAGGGATTCAATAATGTTACCTGACCTTGGGTTTATCAGAAATTAAAAATATTTTTACAATCATATTTTGTTCTTGTGTAGATGAAAAGTTGAAGATGTTGACATCAATCTGACCATTGGCCTAAGTATAGCATGTGTGCCTAATCTTCGTCTTATGTATCAAATTTGATCCACTCGGAAGAAATTTTGTATTTTGTATTTGTCCTGTCTGTAAACAGAGAAATTACAAACAGTGTTGAAAGGTGTAAATTGGTGATTCCAACACTTCTGTTTATTCATTGTTCACTAGATATCATTGAGAACAGCTTATTCATCCGAAGTTTGAGTTGATCCGATCGTGCGGTTTTGTTTTATGCGCAAATGCTTGCTGCCCACGGTCCCATACGGCCACTTTGCTGTACTTTCCTGTCCGTTTACGGACAGAAAATACAAAATTGCGAATTTTCTTACCGATACGACTCAAATTTGGACGTAAAGATTAGGTACATGTGAATTACTAAGGCTAATGGTCCAAATACATAAAAATCTCACTTTTTTTTAGGTAAGTAGGAGGTCGAGTTTGTTGATCCAAATCCCCTTTACGGAACCATGATACAAACTTTTGCTTATGGAAAAACACACTGTCCGAATTAACTTAAATGCAGAAATAACACTTTCTTTTTTTCCTTTTTTCGTTTTTTCTTGTTCAAAAAATGAGGTGCTAGGATCCAAATGGACCTTAAAGAGACATGAGAAATTGGTCCAGAAAGAAGCGCCCCCCAATTTTTCTCGAACCCAGTTGTTTTTTTTACATATTGGAATGCTTACAATGTAGGAGATCACACCTGAAGTGAATAGCGAATAACGGCCGTCCTTTAATGTAATAAGATTATGATTTGTACTTTCTTTCTGGTCTGCAAGAAAGTCAAAGCAGGGTTTTCTATGGGATTAACGATTCGATAGCCAGGCCAGTTCAAACAAGGTTTGGCTGCGGTTTTCTTTTGCACCTGTTTGTCCAAGAAACCGCCAAACTCCTCGGGAGGTGGTCAACAAACGATCCAGTGAAATTTGAGAGAAATTTGTATCTAAAAAATCTCCTCCTGTCACTTTTAAAGTAAGAACAACATTGTGGCGTAACAGGGGAGAGGGAACACATCATACCCTTAATTCCACCACCATCGTATCCCCTTAAAATGATTCTGACAGTGCATATTCAAACACAAAAATAATAGGTGCTTGTCACCCTCCCACCAGTCCCCCTAAATTTGACTTCCCTACTACTTGATGATACACTCACATCATGATAGAGGAGTTGTATGGTTGTTGGTGCTCTACTTAATGCGCATAGTTGATTTCATACAATTATCTATAAGAATTTCTACATTAAGTACAAGTTTGGATTATTGTGTGCCAAGTACAATTGAGCTGCCAAAAATACATTTTGTCCACAACTTGTATAGTATCACCTTAATCAATGGAAGCAGAGTGTTAAAAGAATCCAATCAGAGGGCAAATAGGTGATCTCAAACAGCCTTTTTGGATGCTATAGCTGTATGCACAGAAAAGGGAAAAGAAAATAAGCATTGCGGGTGATTATATTGACCACTTTGTTTTCAGATGAGCTTACATGTGACCCTTGAAGTGTGAACAGTGTAAGTTGACATAGGCATATATTTAGTCAAGTTTCAAAGATTCCAATAATTTTATATGGTATAAAACATTGTTCATTTTGATCTTGAAGATGTGTTAATTTTGAATTAGTGATCCCATGTGGCTATCCCATGCCTTATTAAGATATGATTTCTGTATCTCATACGGATGTCAACAAATCAATTTATTGATGAAGTGTGGAAATTGCTGAGTATGCTAAAATGTTAGCATAACAATTTTAATCCCATGTTTAACATCCTCAGGTAGATTAGAATTCACCAGATCCAAATAAAGTATCCATATGCAGGTTTGGTTTGATAGAGTATCATTTGAACAATTCTGGTCTCAGATCTGGGATACATTTCATCCATATCTGGTCGTAATATAGGGTCAGTGCCATGACCTGTGTACAGTGGATGGTGTTATAGTTATATACGGATAATTTTCAAGAGCAAAGCTAATGTACTGTGTGTCAATTTCACCTGAAAAAGCATGCATTGTGGTACTATCGCTACCTCTTTCCTGACAGCTTATTCAAGTTATATTTAAATGGCTCAATGAAGCATCGCAACCCTCTGAGAATTGCGGTATCATTGGTGACAGGCTAACAGTCTAAATATAGATGAAACAGCCATGTTGCTTCTGAAACCCCGCAATAATGTGCCTTTCCATGAGCATTTCAGTAACCCCAAATTATTGTCCGAATCCAAATCCCCAAGGCAATGTGGACACATATGCATAATGTTGTTGCTACTCGTAAAGCAGGACTACAAGTGAGTGCTACAACATTAGAGGGTGACTTTCACTTTTATGTGCCAAGGCTTATTGGTTCATTTATCAATTTAAGGATACCAAAAATTAAAAACATCTGCAAAGCTCAGATTTGCATGTGGACAACAACTGATGTAGACGTAAAGGCTGGAAAACACACACATCTTAACATTTTGATTACTTGATCATAGGGAATTCTTAAATTTCAGTTGGGAAGTACCTCTAAAATTCATGGAAGTAGACTCATATCTATACCAATTCCCCGAATGGTACCCATATTTAACTTCCAGATTCATATTTTGAGCAAAATTTATTCAAATTTGCCATTTTTTTCTTTCAAAATTTACCAACATTTTAGCAAATCTGTAAAATTTTGGCTAATTTTTTCTGAAAAAAATTCATTCTTGAAAAAAGTGAAACCCATCTCTATACACTATTTGTGCTAAAAGGTTCATACATAACTAAATGCTCAATTGAGCCTTGAAAATAAGCACTTCCCATTAACCCTTTTAACCATCGTAGTTTCTGTATAGGTTTATAACACATAATTCTACGTTTTTTGATTGCGTCAAATTACCGCAGGATCATTGTGTGAGCCATTTAGAAACCACTGGCCCAAGACTAGGCTTGTTTGATTTAATGGAATGCATTTGTCATGCTGATCTGACTTCGGTTATCAAATTGCATAATTTATAGTGTTTTTTTTTCAAAAATCAAAACATTGATATTTCACCGACTACAGACCCCCCCGCTTAAAAAATCTCCCCTCCCCAGTTACCACACAAATTGTGTACGACATCTTTCAACATGCCAATGAGACATGCATGTCTACTCTCCTACTAATAACTTCCGACTGCTCATTGGTTCAGTGAGATTGGCACATGTTGTAGGATGTCTTGACAGATAGTTCAAGAAAGGCCATTTGAACTAAGAAATTAACTTGCATGTACTTTTTCTAAGCTGATGAGAGCTATAAAATTTTCTTGCACCTGCATTTAAAACGCGTATCACATTTTGTCTACCCAAATACCAAAATGTGAAGTATGATAGTTCAATACCATTTCTGCACCCCATCTTGTTATCACAATAAATTGTTTAGATTGGGCATAACCCACCCTACCTTAATTTGTTTGAAAAAATTTTAAAAAGTTACCAGCCATTTGTTATAGATCAGCCATTTTCCATCGTCAAAGTATATATCGTAACAGTATACTATGGTATGGCCTTACTGTGTTTAGTATGTCTGTTGGTTTTCCATGAAACTTAGCAACAAGTGATGTTGCCACGGATGTATGTCGTACATAGCTTCCGTAATGGCAGCCACAGTGATATTTCATCAACCGTCACTGGATTTTTATACAATAGAAGCAGCAAACTATTCTACTTGCATCTATTTTATATTAAATAGGTATTTTTCGAAATCTCTCCTCCCTACCAACAAATATTCAATTGATTGACAAACCCTGCACTATGAAAACACGAAACCCTCTGGGGAAGGAAATAATGTGACTCAAATCACTGTAAATGACTTAGGAATCATGAAGTCAGTCAGGGGTGGGGGGGCAATGTTCTTAAGCTTGATTTGGGTAGGGATTTGTCTCCATGAGTCTGGTAATTAGAACCCATCTATCTATAGTAATTTTCACCTAAAGTTATGGTTACAATTGAGATGCAGATTTTAGACCAAATTTAATACAAATTTCCATTTGGTTTTTCAAAATCTAGATTGAGGAAATTGTTTTTAAATATCAATAAATTTTAGACATTTTGAGAAGGTGGGGTCATTCTAACCAGAAGGCTAAAAATGGGCACATACTAGCAGCACAAACTAACTGTTTGGGTCATAGTCTGGATCCAGCACCTCTGCCCAGTGGCGTAACAGAGCGGGAGCGGGGGGGGGGGGGGGCAGGTTCCCCCCCTGACGACTTTGGCCTGGAAAAAATTTGCACAATCATGCTAAATCAGCCATATTTTAGCCCTCTGACTGGAAAAATTGGCCTTTGACCCCCCTGAGAGGGAAAATACATGGGAAATTTGCCCGCCTCAGAGCGGGCAGGCCCGATACCACTGCTCTGCCCCTTCCCTGTTTGGTCAATGTCTAGGCCCCCTTCCACTTTCCGGTTTACAATTTTGTATATAGACCCCGTCCCCTTTGTCTACAGACCCCCTTTCCTTTCCTGGGCAGCACTCTTTATCAGACTGAACCACTGTAGTCAGGACCCCCTTCTCAATCCATGGGGTTGGAGGAGGCTACTGCCACACAAATTAACAGCTTGCTCAGTCAAGGCATGCATGAATCCCAGAAATATAAAACAACATACAACAAATTTATTATGTCCCGCCACCCTACCAACTGCTTTACTCATCCACTTCATACAAATAAATAACGTAAACAAAACATGATGGTAAGTGGGGGGCATACCCGGTCCCTTCCTTGCGCTTTCAACACGATCTTCACTTTATACACTGAAACTGAACCTGACGGTAATGTATACCACCAGCGACAACCCCCGCTTAGCAATATTTCCTGGCTAGATATTGGTGACTCACCACACTATGAGTGACCTTTAAAAAGGCACCGATTATAAAAGGTGGTATTTGGAAGCTTCCCAACTAGACTTACAACTTCCTAGCCTAAGGGAAGAGATTTTTCAATTTTGTTGATGTCAAAGAGTCCCAAGCCTCTTTGTGACCTGCTATCTATATTAGCTTTCATGCTTTTTTTTTCTACATGCCTAGAGGTCGTTAAGGTTTCTGTGCATGAATCTGAAGTTGACCCATTAATCTAACATCAATTTGCCCAGGAAAATGGAACCGTATCAAAACCGTAGTCTGCATACTTGGTTTATCTTAGGTTAAGGGCATTCGTGATCCACAGCCTTGTCCCCTGACTACCTAAAAGGTTGAGATTTTTTGTATCATCTGACCGTTGGCCTTATATAGTACCGTAAGCACTCTGGTATAAGCCCACCCGCTAAAATGAAGTTTTTACTTCAAAATAGGGGGTGGGCTTATACCAAGGGAGGGGCTAGAACTCTTGAGAAATATCATATTACAATTGCAATATCATTTCAAGAGATTATATTTCACCAGATAACACTTAATGTCCACTTTATTTGTAAAGATATTATACATTTAAAGTAAAAGTTTAATTTTCCCATTACATTCCTCAAAAGTATTATAGCCAGACAAAAACCAATAATCCCAATTGTATTGGGGCCTACTTGTGGCTCTATAGAATAGTCAAGTTTTTTTAAGATTGATTTTGTTGTGAATGTTTACTGCCATGTTGTGTTATGAATGCAAAATTACCCCCTGGGCTTATACCCGAGTGATTGCAGCTACCTGTTATTTTTCTTTAAAATTGGGGGGTGGCTTATTCCCGAAGGTGGGCTTATAACCGAGTAGTTACGGATATGCATATGCCTATCTATAAGAAAAAGATAAATTACCTCTTGATTTTTCTCACTGGGTAGTGCAGTTCTATGTAATTAAGACATAAGGATTGCAAAATATGTTAAAGATTACCTTCAATTATAAATCATTTTAAGAACTGAAAATATAAGGTATAGTTTTAGGAACCGGTTACGCTCTCTTTACAATCAATTGAAACTGGCGATACCATTAATTTTGCAAGGAAGAACTCAGGCTCTTGCCCATTTTCCACTAAAAAATAATGGCATCCCCTTGGTTTCAATTCGTCGTAAAGAGAGCACCTGTTCCCCAAATCATACCCTTTGTTCTCTAATAAAAGAGAGGTGCTATTAATTACAAAAAAATACACATTCACAAGACACAAATGAAATTCTTTCAATTCATATTGGAAATTCTAAGTTTTCTCAAAGCCAATCAATTTCACCCACATTCTTTATCCTGAAGCTCAGAAAACCCACTCAATTTTTAACGTTATGAAATAATTTACCTGTGTCCGTTTCCGGGTGGGGCCACTTTCCGCCAAATGGATGGAATAGTCTAGTAGATTGCTATTTTTATCGTGAAATACGGCAGGATTATTGGCATCCAGGAGACAGTGTCATTCCAGATCTCACTTTTAATTCGGTTATTAACTATGCCGAGGGTAGGCTTGAATATGTATAAGTTATGAGCTGTGTGTAGAAATGGTTATGTTGGTGAGCTGGTGGAGTTGCATGTTAAAGTTATGAGTTGTAAATAAAAGTTGTATCTGCGGCATGGGAATTGTGAATAGGACTTGTTCATGCAAGATACGCATTCATGTAAGGTTTTGAGTATGAAGTGGGTTTCAAGTAGAGATTTTGAGATGCAAAATATTGGGAATTTCTTTCTCATGTTGCAAGTTGAGAGAGTGCAAGTCCATGTAGGGAAGTGGGTGTACATGTGCATGTGTGTGTGTGTTGTGTGTGTGTGTGTGTGGTTATTTGTGTGCATTGTGGGTGTGGGGGAGTGGGGGGGGTTTTGTTGGGCGCGTGTGTGTGTGGGTTTGTGTGGGTGTGGTGTGTGTGTGGGGGTGTGGTGGGGTGGGGTGTGGGGTGTGGGGCTGTGTGGGGGCAGTGCGGTGTGCGTATGTGTGTGTAGGTTGGTGGGTGCTATGTATAGTTAAAGGTATGTTCCAACAGGTTATTGAAAATGATAATCAATTTCTATTGCTTGTGATATCATATCTACTTATGAACCAGTAATACAAGAGTTGCGTGCTGGTTTCCAGAAATTTATCATTTTTTGTGCTTCAAAGGCAGGCAAATTTTACACACTGTCAATTAGATCATTTACAGCTAAACCAGTTAAGGAAAATGTTGCCTTTCATATCAAAATTAATAAACTAAAATGTAGGATGTTGTCATATCAAGAAGAGTATGGTATTATTCACTTTTAAAGTTAATACAAATAATCATAATTGGAAGCAGTGTGTCACGTTCAGATTTGTTAACTGCAAGTTGTTAACTCCAATCAAGCATTGCCTTCAACTGACAACTCTTAAAGTTTACTATGAACTTGCACATTACCTCCAAACACTTGAATAAAGTTCCTGCAAACCTTAATTTCAATTTATCATAAACAGTGACGCCAGGCAAGTAATTGCATTAAATGTGAGACTCCGCACTTAACTTATCACTGTTAATAAATCTTATTATGCTATATCTCTGGATCTATTTATACTTTTGATGTTGTCATCATATTTGTCTAGCCTATTTGCCGCAAATGACACGAAAAGGGTCCAGAAATTGTTTCAACTTTTATTTTTATTATGCTATCTTTATTCTGGAATACGCTTTTTCAATACATATACAGTACTGGTCTCCCAGAGGTCCAGATTGAAGGAAACCAAGGAGCATGCACAATCCGGTACTTCTTATATGATCAGTACCGCCGAGGTGGGGGTTGTGACAAAAAGTCGAAAAAGAGGGAGAGTGATGGAGAGAGAGCATTGGGGGATTACAGGGGCGTCCGTTTCCCCCTCCTGCGACAATGAGACCTACTTATGTTGAGAAAAATACTCTTTAACCCACAAATTCCTCTTTTTTCCAAAAAGTATTACAAAATAATTTCATAAATTTAGTGAGGGCCTATCTTGGTTAGAAATTACACAAAAACAATTAAAGGGGGATGGTTTGATTTAAGTATAGAAAGTTTTTATCTGATAGAATGGCCCTTCACCAAAACCCCTAAGGTTTCGCGCATATCCATTTTGATTTGTGAGAGTAGAGAAGAAAACGTGTTTGTGAGCCCCAAGAGTACGTGTAAAATTAATATTGGTCGACCAAAAAGGAGTACATTTTCGCTCATAACTTCCAAACCAAACAACCTTGAGCCTAAGATTACAGGTAATGAGAAAATAGTAGCTTTCTTCTGATACCAAAAAATTTCGACCACTTACGGTAAAAATCTGTGGTTTCTTCTGGAGGACGAGGCTATTAGCGATCGGATCGGGCCATGGAGTACTTTAAGATTTTGTTTTATTAAAACGGTTGGTCATGAATTATAAAGTGGACTACTTACCAATTTGAAATTGTTTCTAGCACATATACTATGAGAAAATGTGTTTTTTGGAAGGTGAACATGCAAGGTTTTCGCGCTTTGCGCAGGAGGGGGCACCCACAAACTGGGCCGTTCCAATAATAACCGCTTCTTACATTATGAATAATTCCAACAAAAAACACCCACTTAGGTTCCATCAACTACATTATACAGCTTCCACACCCCTGCGCCCTGCGCGCTCACGCGGCACATGGCCGCTTCCATCCACTATAATTCAAAATTCCCCCCCCCCATGGGTTCTGGAAAACGAAGGTGGTAAAAGGGGGCCCGTAAACTCCAAGTCTCAAAGGTTCCCCCGGGCCCGTAATTTCTCTTGGTGAGGAAAGGAGGAGCGACGTACCACCACCCACCACCACGCCCCCCCTATCCTTCTCCCCCACTTCATCCGCCAGTACCCTCCAACTACCACCATCCCACCCCCCTTCCTCTCAATCTTCATACCCCACCACCTCCCCCTACCCCTTCCACTCCTCGGGCTCCTGTCCCTTTCCCCCTACAAAATGTCCTTGACAATAGCGGCATATTTACAACACTTTAGCCAATTCTGATCATACATTTTTGTCTTATGAGGAAAATGCTACTATCATGGTGCCATATGCCAATGTGTTGTATTTTTTTTTGTCCACTTAGGACAGGAAATTGTAAATCTTTAAAATGTGTCAAATCTTACCCATAATACACACTAATAAAATCAATGGCTCAATGAGTGAAAACAGTTCAATCTCGGGGAAGGAGGTGGGTGGTGAAGCCTAAGATGCCGCTAATTAAAGAAAAACCCTTGTTTGCTAATACATGAAATGCAGCCATGATGAATTACAGATTGTTGTGGTTCCATTTCTCAACAACTAAACTCCTCTTCTGGAAAATGGGATTGTGAAAATTACAGGAAATTGTTAAAATTCCTATGATAAAATTATGATGTTGTTTTAGTTTATTTTTTGTTTATTAATAAAGTAGTCAACTAGATATAATGATATTCCCCTAAAATAACCAATTCCAAAGTTGAGATGAATCTGATTTTTTTTAATTTTGAAGCAATTTACTAAACATTTAATGTAGTAGTATAACCGTAGACATAGAATCCTGTACATAACCAAATTTCGGATCCATGAATTTGTAACAAGTTGTATTTTCTATATGAAGGACTTCGAAATTTTGGTTTTGGGGGGGGGAAAAGGGGGGCCTCTAGCAATTTATTTCACACAGTAATTAGATACAGGACAGCATTATTTCATGCAAAAAATTTGAATTGATGAAATCCAAGGCGCCATCATCGGAAAATCTCTGAGTCATCCTTTTCAAAACCTTATATGATGTGAAAGAATTCCCAAATAGTTAAAAATGGAAAATAAAGGTGTCTCACGGTGACATCGATGCAAGATGACATTCACTGCTTAGAATGTGAAAATAACCAGAATGATTCTCCTGAGATTTCAAGTATTTCCACTTTCAGTAGATCAGGTAATAATTTGTGTCCAGTACAGTGAATGTGACATACAAGGAAGACTTTCAGCCAATGGATGCACAGGGGTGTCAGGAGAGATTAACAGTTTAGACATATTTCCAGGTAGGAATTGCACTTAGGTTTCAGGTAAGTAAACAAAAACATTTTTTTTCTATGTTACAGAAGGCATTCTATACTGTATGTAAGAAGATTTTCATAGTCCGGCAGCGGGAAGCCTGATTTTGGCATGAGCTCAAAAATACTCTGATTAAAGTATTTTTTTCAGCTGATTATTCTTCTGAAAGGGATTAACAATGGAACCAAGGAGGGTGTGTAAATAAAAATTGAACCCTTGGGCAATTTGAGAAATCCAAATGGCCGCCATTGGGTGTTTAAAAAAACTCTAAAATTGATTGTACACCGACAGGCCAACCCCAAAATGCAAGGTAATTAGGGTTTTTGTGCTAATTA
>JAMKCH010017204.1:0-37171 GCA_023653785.1 Ophioderma brevispina
CGCATACTCAGCATATACGAAAATGGCGTTTAACACCAAGGCACGCACGCCGTCTGCATGTTTTTCCATGCTATGCACCTGTTTGACCGGTCTCTATAACCTTTGGTGGTTTTAAATCATTTAGTACGAGTCACAATATTCATGTAATATACACATTTGTTGCTTAAAGTTATGGAAAACTTAAAGTTGGCCTCCACTTACCTGATGTCTTTATCCCATTCAATTTCCCTATCTTTGTGGGGTATGTTATGTTTAGTTTTTAAAATATATCTTCTGTTCTTCAATATGGCCTAGTCCTATCATTTGAGAGGCAAATGAGAAATTTCATATTTTGTGAACAATGTGCAGTGCCGCCTAAATCATTTAAAAACAACATAGATTTGAAATCGAAATAAATCATTGTGTGTTTTAATTGCGAAAATATGTAATTTTAGCATGAAAATAATCGTACAAAATGGCTGACGGCATGGCTGCCGTGAAATTTGGACAACAAATCAATGATTTGGAATCTTACCTGGTATTGCAAATTTTTGATGAGAAATTACATGTGGGTGATTAATTATGTGTGGTCATGAGCGAAAAGTATTGAAATATCAGTATAGTTTAAAGCTTAGACTGGCTTGGAAATTTTCCGGACCCAATTCCATTGGCCAGCAAAGCTGTGAACCAGCTCATCTTGATCATGTGACGGTAGATCATGGATAACCTATCTCATTGGTGTGATAAAGATATTCTCCATTCATATGCTCTGCCAGTTCCGACTCCATTCACATGGAAACCTGTGCCAACAGCGAATTGGTATTGTGCTTTCATACTGTACTTTGATCTGTGACGCACAGTGTGACTAGTTCATGAGTGCATCAGCGTGTGTTTCCCATGGAACAGCAGTTTCTGTGGTCACAGCAGTTGGTCCAGCCGGCTGTCTACAGAGTTTGGACGGTCAGCGGATAACTACAAGAAATTGCAATGTGATGCACATGTTCGGAATGCGTTTATTAATATGTACATTTGTTTTCTGACCTAATTGGAGAAAAAATGACTCTACGTCATTATTACTATTAGGGGGGTGCAAGTGCCTTTTTTTTTTTAAATCGAGTGGTTCTATGGCCATATTTTTGCTCCTGCAAAAGAATGTATCAGCTTTTTCACTGTGAAGATTAAATTTGTGGGTTGGTTCCATGGATTTAAAGTTTTGTACATAAATCAATGGGTTTTGAGGTTAAATGAGTTATTTGCCAATATTTGCACATACAAACTAATACACAGTTACATGCACATGTGCTAGGTGTAGTGCCTCCCTTTGTATTACCATAGGTTTTTCCACATAAACCAGTTCTGATGTTCTAAGAATAAAGGAAAATTTCTTTACCATTGAAGGGCATGTAGGCACTCATTAGCACAGCTACCAACTACACTCTACTGTTTAAAATTAATTTATAGAAACAGGATGCACCTCTTTACCTTTACACCAATGGAGTTGCCTGCTCCTATATATTGTGGCCCACTTAGACAAAACCATGACAGTCCCAACCAGCGACTTATTCTCATTTGATCAAACCATGCAGATATGTCGAAATCCCCCAGTTTCATATCTTCTTAACAACCAAAAGAAGTATGATTTAGTTTGCCTTTATACAACTAATCCCACTAGCCAAGTGATGGATTTTCAAGTCTGACAAAATGCTGTATCCACATATGATGCTCAAGAATTCCTTGCTTTAAGCACTTGTAAACCTGAAGTAGACAAAATGACTGGATGCGTACACTTAACTGTCATTTATGTAGACATTTGAGTCTGCCACTTTGGTGGGGTGAATTTGAATAGGCAAGACATCTATACTATAAAGATCGAACTTCGCCAGGTTTGTTTTCCTATAGAGGCTGCCATTGACCCCAGAGGGATCGCCATGTGATGTGTACCCTATTCATGGAATCCCCTTCCCTCGTGTCTCTCGATTGCCGGGTTTATGTATTCAAACTGCTGACAAGAGTGATTTAAGATTTTCATTGAGATTGCAATTAACTTGTTTGTAAACAGAGCTAACAGTTGTAAACATAGTAGATGGGGTCTTGAATTCCGGTGGTTGACAAAGAGTAAATACTTTATTGTGGGTACCATAGTCTAAGGTACGAGGTATCTTCCTGTTCGTGGTTTAATTACCCATGGTCCTTAGAGTTTTGACCTTTGTGCTATTTCAATGTACAAAGTTATTTATTTCTTGTTAAAAGAGAACAATAAGAAGTCCTACTGTAAAACATTCAAGATGGATTTATACTACGTATTGTAATTCATTGAAAGACTTTCTAATGATTCCAACGTGTTATTTGACGCAAAACAAAAACAATTCGTGACCTGTTTTGTTCTAGCGTTTAAATATCGTGATCGCTGGGCGAGTTTGACATGTCTTTGATATTTATTTCTAAAAATTAATTTTTTTATTTGTTGGAAACAAAAAAAATAAGAGGATTAAAAAGTACCTCATAGATCAGTTGACAATAATAAGCTATTTTTTGTATCATTATTAGCATCCATGATCATTAACGTTGTTTTGGAAGAAATAAAATTGGTGACCTTCCGCCTGAACTATAATACAAGAACTGACCGACACTCGCGTCCTTTGGTAATCTGTTTGTACGCATGCACAAGAAACTCAGAAGAAAGGTTGTGGAGGTCGAATGACAATGATCATAAACATTTTAGGCCTAAGTAAATTTATTACCTACTATTATTAGGCTCGAAAGAAAGCAGGTCTGGTTTACAACCTGCAGTGGCATGGAACTTAAAAGGGATGGCTCCGATCAAGATATAAAGATTTTAATTTTGATGAATTGACCCTGGGGGGGGGGGGCTCAAAAACATAATTATGACACATCGGGGAATGTGGCCAAATACATCGGTCCTGTTTTCAGCCTTCTTAGGTCACTTCCTTTCCCTTGTCCTGGCCCCGACCTCCTCTTTCATGTGAGGGGTGGTGTTCCCGTGTGTCATGTATCTGCCTCAGAGTGGTTATCGTTGTTCCACTCTACTATTGTTGTATCTCGCGTTCGTTTGAAGCACGGAGGTCTCTTTAGGTTCCAGACAATGGTCGCTTGCGGTCGTTTGTTATTGCTCCCTGACCCCTCTTGTTTCTGGTTCTTTCGATAGTTTTTGTGAGGCCTAGCGGATGGGGGTCGGTATCGCTGGGAATCGGGAACGCTTCGTCTGCCAGGGGTATGGTTTTACACTTGCCGGCTCGGGATCTCATCCCGATCCTAAATGGCCTGTTTTTTGCGTTTCTATATGCCCTGGTTTCTTTCGTTGGATGGTATTGGGAGCTTTTTTTCTCTTGTGATCATGTTTATAGGGGTCGTCTCCTTATGTTTAACAATCCAGTTGGTCTCTTACGGCATTTGCTGGGGCTGGCGTGTACTTGTGTTGGTTGCCCCCGGTTCGTGGGATGGGGGTTGTAGTGTGGTTTGTGGAGGGATTGTTGTTTGTGGGGAGGAGTGTGCTCTGTTGGTCTTGTTTTGGGGGTGTCGGGGTTGTTTGGGGAGTGGGTGGAGGAGGAGGTCGGTGGGGTGTTTTGGGGTCGGTGGTGGGGGGGGTCGGGTGAGGTGCGGTTGTGGGTGGGGTAGGTTCTGTCTTTTCCTGGTTTGTTCTGCCCGTCTTATTGTTTATTCAAGTTTTCATGTCAATTTTGGTATAGCAAGGGTGGGGTTTTTCAAAAGTTTCTAAATTTGTCAAAAAAAATTAGTCAAATTTCTTCATCGGAAGCCCAAAAATTTTCTAAAAATTGTTGTGAAGATTAGTAAAATTTCCTCACTCCGAAGGCAAAATTTGTCCAAACGGTGCTCAAAAATGCCAACCATTTGGAGGAATAAAGGCAAATTTGGGTTTAAATTTGGCCCACATCCAAACTTTGCATCGTCTGTATATGGAGGGGTTCCTTTTTGGAAAAAAAAAATGGTAAAGAGCTATGGGTCCTACTGCCAGACTCTCGGAGGCACATCCTAGAGGACCCTACCCAACCAAAAACCCCGGGGAATTGCCTTTAGTCCCACCCAATCTGGAAGAGTTTCGCGAAGATAGTTTCAATCCGGTTGATGTGAGAGTGGAGTTATGTTGAGAGCCAGGAAAAATTTTTGTTGTTGTTGGTTAGGGCCGCCAATACCGCGGTTCACCAAAAAACAAATAAAATAAAAAAAGGGGAGCGAGTGGTGCTCTGAACCCAGCTAATATTTGTGCCCTAATATGTGCAGGGAGATGTGGATGAATAACGTGAATCGTCGATGGATGGGCATGTAAGTAGTGGTAATCCTGAATGTAGATAACCGGATCATATCAGTTAACAAACAGAGCTAATCAAGAATCTTTTTTTTCAAATTAATATTTGCACTTCATCAAAGTGACATCCTTACAATATCTTCAATTTGTAGGTCAAATACCCTTGAGCCACCAAAATTAATCATCCTTTTAAACAATACATTCAAAATCCAAAGCTTCCACTCCTACAATCGCAGAACCAGACTTCCCTCTTTGGAGAAAAAGAGAAAGAAAAGTTAATTCTAGAGAGGTTTTAAAGTGAAATTTGGGGGGGGCTTTTTTTAAGTTTTTTATTTTTTTCGTGTTTGTTTGTTTTTTGATTTAATAAATTTTTGCCAAGCCCGATAAGCCCGAAAGCGCGATTTCCAAATTTGGTTGATTTTGGCTCCAAAGCGCTGTTGGGTTCTGCCCAAAATCGTCATTTTCTTCTGGGGCTATTAGGTTTTTGTTGTTTTGTGTTATTTTTTAGTATTTAGTGTGCCCCTCCTGCGGGTTATACATGCATATATAATTATACACGTGCATAATGATATTTATTCAAATGTTTGCCAACATCATAAAAATGTTTGGCCTAACATCATAAAATGTGTTCCGAACTTATAAAATGTTTGCCTAACATCATTAACAAATGTTTGGCCTAATATCATGAAAACGTTTGCCTAACATATTACAAAATGTTTTCTAACTTCAAAAATATGTTTCCCTAATATCTAAAAATATTGCCTAATATAATAAAAACTTTGCCTAACTCATAAAAATGTTGTCTAAACTTTTTCAACTGAACGTTTTTTAATAAACATTTGCACAATGTTGGAAAACATTTTGAAACATCATCAAAAGTTATTATTAATTTAGAAACATGTTATAAGGCTTATCCAGACAATGTACGTGTTTCAATGTTTTTAAACAATATCAAAACATTTTACGCATCTAAGAGTTAATGTTCTGATAAATCTCTATAACAAAAGTACTATATTTTGTAGTATGTTGAGGAAAAGGTGTCTTAATGTTTGATAAAAAGTTACAATTAATTGGAAGGTATGTTTGTCGAAAATATTTGTAGTAAAACATTTTCAAAACATGTAAAAACGTTTTTGTATAATGTTTCACAAACATTATCAAACAATGGTTTTCGTAACATATTAATCCACCTTTGAAAAATGTGATGAAAAAAAAAGGTTATGTGTTTGCTGGGTGGGGATTAGACGTCAAATTGGCCCATAAAGAGGGTGATTTTTTTTTCCTGGCGACATTCCTAAGTAGGTTTTGGGTGTAAAATGAAAGATTCAAAATTGTCGAAAAAAATGGGAGTCTTTTGGAAGGCCGGAGAGTTTTCAAAAATACAGTGAGTGACTGGGGTGTTAACAGCCTAACCTACGCGGGCAGTTCAAATACCCCCCCCCCTCCGCTATTATTTTAACCCCTTGGACATGTTTAAGGGAAGTAAGAAGAATCCCATAGATATCTACGGGACTGGCCTCTCAGCACCCTAGAGATGGCACCCAACGTGGCCAAGAAAAGGCAGTTGCTGAGGGGAAAAGCGCGTTCAGGGGAAGTCAGCCCGTTCAGGGGGAGTCAGCCCGTTCAGGGGAAACTTCATTCGATCGGAGGGCGGAACGTCCCCTAAAACGACCTGATTTTTCATGATGTACCATCAAAATTTCACGATTTTCCTCAACTTTCTTCCAAAGAGGGCTTCCCCTAATTCCCCAGTATTAGCTACGTCATGATGAAGCCCCTTTCCTCCGACCAAAGCTACCCAACTGGGGGGGGGTTGTCTTAATTTGGGCGTGAGTGCGAGTTAGTTCCTTGGTTTGCACATTTTTAAAATTGGCAGTATTTTAAATGTTCACCTGGCGGCATAGCTCATGTTGAGATAGGGGGCCAAAATCTGGACATAACACATTGAAGACATACAAGGGCAAATAAACGAGGCTTGGGAGAAAATACAGTAATGTCTTTTTAATTTTGCGTCTATTGTGGAAGAGTGTTCAACCCGTTTAGTGACCGCTCCTACTCAAAATGGCTAGAGTGGAATGGAATTAAACAAAAAAGCGGGTGGCTCGATTAAGTATATAAAGATTTAATTTTGATAGGGAATTGACCCGGGGGGGATCAACACAAATGACATACGGGGATGTGCCACATACATCGGTCCCATTTTCATTCAGCCTTCTGGTTATATCATTTTTGCATGTCAATTGTGGTAGGAGAAAGGGTGGGTTTTTCAAAGTTTCTACAAATTTGTCCAAAAATAGTCAAATTTGCTCAATCGGAAGCCAAAATTTTCTATAAAATTTGTTGTGTTGAAATTAGTAAAATTTCCTTAATCCGAGGCCCAAAAATTGTCCAAACGTGCTCAAAATGCCAACATTTTGGGAAATAAATGGCAAAAGTTGGGTTAAATTTGGCCCAAACTTTGCATTGCGGTATAGGTATGGGTCCTTTTTGGAAAAAAAATGGTAAAGCTATGGGTCCTACTTCCAGACTCTCGGAGGCACGCCCCTAAAGACCCTACCCAAACCAAAAACCCGGGGAATGCTTGTCCCACCCAACTGTAAAGTTTCGCGCCCGCCACGATATTTCAATCCGTTTGATGTGAGAGTATGTGAGAGCCAGAATCATTTCCGTAGGTTTAGGCCCAAATACCGCGGCTTTCACCAAAAAACAAATAAAAGAAAAAAAGGGAGAGTGGCTTTGAACCACAGCTAATATTTGTGCAATATGTAGCATGGAGGATAGTGGAAAAATAATGTGAAATCGTATAGATGGATGGGCATGTCAGTAGTGTAATCCTGAATTGTAATACCCGGATCATTACAAACAAGAGCTAACAAGAATTTTTTTTTATAATTATTATGGTTCACGTAATCAACAAGTTGACTCATTTACAATTATCTTCAATTTTGTAGGTCAAATACCCTTGAGCCCCCAAATAATCATCACCTTTTTAACCAATACATCAAATTCCAAAGCTTCCCCTTCCCCAATGGCAGAACCAGACTTCCCTCTTGGGGAGGCAAAAGGTTAATTCTAGTAGAGGTTAATAAGTGAAATTCTGGAATAAAAACTTCCCAAACTTTTGTTGAGATTTTTAAATTAAATGGTGCCCCGAAATCGCTGACAATTACCCAAATTTGGTGATTTTGGCTCCAAATCGCTTGTTTTTGCCCCAAAATCCGATCATTTTTTCTGGCGCTATTATGGTTTTTTGTTTTTCCCTTGTGGTTATTTTTTTCGTATTTTAGTGTGCCTGCGGGTGTTTTATACATTGATATATATACACGTGCCACATTTTGTTTAAATGATATTTTATCCAAATTTGGCCGAACTATCCATAAAATTTTGCCAACATCAAAAAAATGTTTCTAACTTCAGAAATGTTTTGCTGAACATCATTAAAGATAGTTTGACTAATATAATAAAAACGGTTGCCTAACATATATACAAATGGTTTCCTAATTCATCAAATGTTTTTGCATAATATCATTAAAAATGTTTGCCTAATTATATTAAAAAACTTTGCCTAAAATCATAAAAATGTTTTCCTAACGTTTCAAGCTTGCAAGTTTTTAAAACCCATTAACAATTTTTTTCAAATCAGCTAGCGGTGCCCGCGCGAATCGCGGGCAACCGCTAGTAACAAATAAGGCTTGAAACTATTGATTGAATTTACTTATTTAACTGGTATTCATAACAACCAGTGTTTGCCAAACCCGCGATTTGGTCGCCCAACTGCGGCGGACTTTCGCTCTGCCCCGCAGACACGCAAAGTGCCCACCGCGTAATTCACGACTTTTGGTGCTACTTTTCACGTTTTGTCCGCGAATCTCTTTATCTCTCTGCGACTTTGTAAGAAGGTAGCACAAAATGAGATAATTGTGGTTGGCTTAGAGTTACATATACAATAACACCATAGAAAACAAACATTGAGATCAATTAACGACACTTCGCGTCCGATACAAACGTGGGGTAAGTGATGCAGCCGTGTTATGACAGGATGACAAAAGCCCATGGCGTCAATGGCAATGCAACTGCAAAAGAAATAAGAAGAAAAAAGAAAAGTAGTGGAGTGAGCAAATCTGTAAGAATCAGTTTAAAAACAGATTAGCCTAAGATACTTGACTTGGTGATTACAGCGTATGAAATGAAATGTCTAAGAGGGCCTTTAAGCTGGTAGCTGCTGGTGAAGTGTGAAGCATCTTCTGAGAGGCAAGTAAGTTTTTAGATCAATCTTCCCAAAATCCGCGAGGTAAATTTCTCCCGCCAACATCAACGAGTGATCACTAGCGTTTTACGATCCCGTGGGAGTAAAAGGGAGTTTAATGGTACTCTTAATCTAGGCCTAAGTGTTCATTTATTTGAAAACTAGATTTCTATTTTTGCAATTTGTATTTAGCAAAGAAAGCTCATTGAATTTATTTTAGACCTATATAAAATATTTTACATCATGGAGTTATTGTTTACATTTACATTTTCTCCCCGTTTTTGCTTCTTTACACCTGGAGTGTAGTTCAAGACAACCCCTAACGTACGTATTTATAGCTTACTCCTTTTCTGGACTTTAAACATAAGTTCTAAAAATTACGACACTGTAATAATTTGCAATATATTTATTTTTTTTATTTTTTTTAGTTTTGTTCTTGTTTATGCTGTTTTTTTTTTTTTTGTGTACTAAAATCATTGAGATCGGTCCAAAGATATTAACACAAGAATTGATTGTTTGGACCCTCTCCCATGTTCAATTTTGAGCATCCCACCCGCGAATTTGGCTGAGAATTTTTGGCAACCCTGACAACAACATTCATTGCAAAAAGGGGGTGTTTGTCACTGTGACTGTTCCTGGGTTTGTAAAAGTGGGTCACTCATATGTTTTAATAATAGTACCACACTTGCACATGCCGGCATGAAAAACCCCAATACCATACACAGGTATTATACTCGATTAGCGCTGATTATAGAGCTTGGTGGGAAAAGTTTTGGGTCTCATATCAATTAGTGAAATAGGGAAGATCGCAATCTTAATCTATCCAATAAGTCAGTTCGCTGCCTACATATAGAAAATATTTATCCAATGTGCTTGCCAACTATTAAGAACAAACGTTGGACAATCTAGAATGGGGTATTGACTATTGTATTTGTGTATTACAGCTGTATTGGTTTAGGTGATTGTATAAAGTAATGATGAGGAAACCATCTCACCTGTGCGGACCAGCGCCAAACCCATCGCTACCATAATCGGGAATCATAGCGCACCTGCCTTATACAGGTAGTATTTCACAATTGTAGCGTAAGGTACTTTTACCCAGTGACCTCGTATAGGCTGCTGAAGTGTTGTGACCACTGCACATCGTATCGACCGTAGAGCACACGTATTAAGAAGCACGGACTAGGCATGGCGGATGGAAAGTTTAATTGCTTTTCGATTCTCACAAACAGCTCATCACCCGTAAAAAAGTACAGATTGTCCCTATATATTCAGCGAGAATCGAGTATAGCAAGTTATGTATCTGTTGCAAGGGGTGACCCTAGAAACAATGACTCATTCAATTTTCACTCACTCACAAAACTAGTGTCTTGTTTGGTTGGTCTGTGCATTGCCTTGCCTCCATTGAAGAGGCGTTTGGAAAAAGTTGTATGTTCTGCCATCAGAATTAATTTGCCTTTTTTTTATTTGACATCATTTGCCTAACCTGATTAAAGCACATATTGGGGAGTTTCTAGGCAAAATCCAGGATGAAGATTCCAAGTTGTTGTTTTTCCAAAAGGAGCAGAAAGAAAAGACACCATAACTTCATTGTACAAAACTTAAAACTCCACGGAACCAACCTAAAATTTACCTTGAGTTGAAAAAAAAGCTGCTGATTCATTTTCGAAGCCCAAAGGCCATAGATAGGAAGATGTCGTTGTACAAAAGATTTGTAAAAAAAGTCATACTTGCCCACCCTAGTATTATCATTTATTTTTTTTTCCTTTCTCATTTCCCAACGATGATTGCAAGATTTCCCAAGAAGGAGCTTCCCGAATTCCCCACTTTTTCCCGCCATGATGTCAAGGGTCATGAACCAAGGGCAAAGGTCATCTCAGGTCATGTTCCAAACTGCCTTCTTGCCAGGGGATGACGCAAGTTTACTTGCAGTATTTTTTTAAAAGAGTGCACCTGCATTTTGTATTTCCAAACCCATATTTTTTGTATGGTTGCAATGTTTTTACATGTGTTGAATAGCCCGCTGAGTAACCAATCAAAATAGGGCTTCTATGTCTTTTTGTAAACCAGACCACTATTTTTGGACGGATTGCGTAGCAAAATCCGGCTTATGAAATAGCAATGTCTGGATGTACGGATGTATGTATGTAAGGATGTTTGTGTGTGTGTGTCTGGACACAAAAAAGGTAAACATTTGGCCATAACTTTTTTCCAGATGAGCTAGAGTACCCAAACTTAGATATTTGTAGGATGGCACAAGACCCTACTAACCATGTATCCATCCCCCAGGTTCCTCCCCTGGGTCTTGACAGGGTGGGGAAATGTCAAAACGGTCACCATTCAACCAAAAAGGTAAACATTTGCCATAACTTTTTTTTTTTTTTTTTTTCAGATGAGCTAGAGTAACCTAAACTTAGCTATATTGTAGGATGGCACAATCCCCCTACTAACCATAGTAATCTTCCCCCAGGGTCCTCCCTCGGGTCCGACCGGGGGTGGGGAAATTTTTTAATTTAATTCACTTTATTTCACCAAAAAGGTAAACATTTGCATAACTTTTTTTTTTCTATGAGCTAGAGTCCTACATTAGATATATTGTAGGATGCACAAGCCCCTACTAAACCATTTAATCCATTCCCCCGGGGTCCTGCCCCTGGGTCTGACAGGTGGTGGGGAAATGTCAAAAGTTCAACATTTCAACCAAAAAGGTAAACATTTGCCATAACTTTGAGCGAGAGTCGTCAAACTTAGGTATGTTGTAGGAGGGGACAACCCCCAACTACTAACCATGTAATTCATTCCCCCCGGGACCTCCCCTGCAGGGTTGGAACATGGTAAAAAGAGAAACTTTCAAACAAAAAAGTACACTTTTGCCATAACTTTGTTTCCAGATGAACTAGAGTAGTCAAATATTGCAGGAGGGGGGACAGCCCCTCTAACCCATGTAATTCATTCCCCAGGGTCCTCCCCTGTTGTCCTGACATGGGTGGGAAATGTCAAAAAAGGTCACATTTCCCAAAACGTCAATTTTTGTTTCTAGAAGATGAGTTAAGAGTAGCCAAACTCAATAGAATTTTAGTCTATAGACTGAAGTGTTTAGATCCTATCCCTTTGATAGCTCCTAGTCTACCGTCTAACTGCCCGTAAGGAGTTTTTGTTGAGGTTTGGGTCCACAGTCCAGCTTCAAGTGCCTTCATGCAGGCAGACGCTTTATTGACTTTTTTTGTCCCACTTCTTGCGTCAAGTAGAGACTATACATACACACAATGTACAACCCATATTATTCAACAACCCAAGCCTCCATACCCTAGGGAGAAAAAGCAATCCGCCCATACCGCCATTGACGGTTTACAGATTTTTACAGTATCTCTGATTTGCTCCTTACATATATTACCTTCCAATTAATAGTGCTTCAAGGAAAGAATTTAGTATTCTTCTGCCACAGGCTACGAATCGGCAACGTTACGAAATAAACCGCATGTTAAACTAAGGTGCCGAATTTTAAAAGGTGGCAGAATACTAAATTCATCCCGTGCTGATTCCCAAAGAAGCAGGTCTTACCCATGGTTACAAAACATGCTTTGTTTTCCACAAGTGGTTTTTACTTGTTCTACTAGTGTCAGTTTTAACTTGGGTTGGAAGTTTTAGCTTGGGGTGTTGCTCAATTTGAGCTGTATCTTGTCCAGTATATTGTCGAAATAGATAAGGCAAGTCCCTTAGCTTTCACACTGCAGGATAATTTTTTTTTTTTTCAAAATCCAGCAGATTGTGTGCAAGTGTTTAGGCTTAAGTGGCAAACTCGGCCCATTTTCACCAAAATATGAATTTCTTCATTGCTCGCAAGTGAGAGTCTAGGCCATTGTGAAAAATAGAGATAAACATTTTACATACATAAAAATCAGAGTTTCAGAGCCAGCCCAAAATTTTCAGTGCCGCCGTGTAATTTGACAAAATATGTTTCAAATACTGAATCAAGTTTAATAGTGCATTTTATGTTGTTTTAAGGTCAATTTGGCATTTATAAGTGTGCCGGGGCGGGAAGGCCTACTATAAGTCCTTTGATGCCCGTTAATTTGGCTGAGTGCCGGGTTGCTGCCGCCCAGTGCCGCCTGTCTGTAGTGACAACCCTGATAAAAATACCTGTCAAAAACAGGATAGGGACGTTCATAAGAGGTTAAAGACACCCAGATAATTTGTAGGCTAACTTTTAAAGTTTTCCATAACTTTTAATCAACCAATGTTATCTATTACCTGAATATCATAGACTTGTGCTCATTGCTATTAAACCACAAAGGTCACGAAGCAGTCAAACAGGTGCATGCCATGGGAAGCATGCATACGGAGTGCGATGCTTGGCAAATGAACTTTCCGTCATCTGCTAATGTCGGCCGGCAAACATTATTTAATACAATTGTTCTGTTTGACCCATAAGGACGGTGATATGGTCTTAATCATTTCAGGTGAGGGCTAATTTATATAAAATCTGTACAACCATGGCAAAAAATATCTATTTTGTAAAATCTTGAGGGCGCACATTTTCAAATATGCCAGTTGTCTCTTTAAGGTCAAATTAAAGCTGTTTTTTTTTGTGTCAGATGCTTTTTAGAATGATTCTGATATTCAAGAATGGAGATTGTCAGGGGAACCTCAATGTAACAGAATATTTCTTTTTGCATCTTCTTCTCAGGCATTAGAGCGATTAACAAGTTAACCAGATAGTCAATGAGATGTGTATCTCTCTACTGGAAAATGTGGCTTTAAAAAACTCAAGTTTCTGTGACAAAATGCTGATCCATGCTATGATCTTCGTCCCAATGCCAAATTGCTAGCACTGTACTCAAGTAAATACTTATTGTTTGCCTCCACAACCTATGTGATCTTACAGGTGGAATGTGTGCCTATCGGATGTCTCCATGGGCATAAGAAAACTTATTACTCTACTGACTACACAGAATAGTGACTGAGAATTCAAATGTGCCGTGGGATAGAACATGAGGTCATTTCCAGTATGCATTATAATAGTCACTGTTAAAAAGACACTATCAGTGCTCATCGAAGAGTCAAGATATAGGAAACTAGGCGGTCCCCTGTTTTCGCGAATACCTGGCTTGAATGACCTGGCATCACAATCGACCCCACCGAGTTTCATGGCCATACACATCGTTTTACCCTTTGACCTCCTTTGCACCTTGAATGACCCCCGATGGCCTATGTCCACTAACCAATACAAACTCTGTCCTTCGTTCGGAGCGACGAGCAAAGGTGGGGGAAGGGAGGGGAGAAAACGGGGGACATGAGAGGGTGGTCAAGGGGCAACCCATCACCCACCAAGTTTAGGACTGTGCGACACTGGTCTCCGAGAAAATAGACCGTCAAGACACACAGACAAACAGACATTAGTCATGTTACTGTCAGTACAGACACGTTTCCAACTGCAATCATTGGGTAGTTACCCCCATGTTATGACCTCATTTGAACTTTGTCCAATCACAACAGGAGTGGCAAACGACGCTATACATACATTCTGTGAACGCTGTATTTTCGGTCGTCCGATAGGAAGACCTTTGGCACATGATTGTGTGTCCTGTCTGTCAGTCAGTCGGTGGTATATTTGTAAAAAACTTTTGGTATACCCTTGGTTAAAATGTTGTCAAGCTTTTAGTGCAGTGATGGATCAGTTCATACTTGGTATACTTATAAATTGCGGCAAGGTTCTTTGTGGGGTCACAGGTGAGGTCAAGTCTTAGGGGTCATTAGGGTCATTATTCTTGTGCATGGTATACACTTTAGCGTTAAATTTTGTAGACACTTTAGGTTGCTTATTGTATTCGACGAAATTAAACAATTTCATTAGTGACCATTGGATTACACGTTTATTTATTTTCGTCAGAGTGATAAATTTATGATAAAGAATAAATCATGTAATCCAATGGTGCACCGAGCCTTTCATTTTTTTTTTTCGTTTGATAAGCCCTTTGGTTATAATGTTGTCTAGCATTTTAGTGGCAGTGATGGATGAAGTTCTCTACTTGTTATGCTTATACTTGATTCAAGTGGTTCTTTTGGGGTCACGATGATATCAAAGGTCATTCAGGGGGTACTTAGGGTCGCTCTTGTGCATTTGGGTTACACTTTTAGATCAAATGTTGTCATACCTTTTAGTGCAGTGATGCTCGCCAGTTGACCCAATTTTTTTTCACGTCGTCTCCAAATTCTTAAGACAGGAGGGGGGTTGGAACATGACATCATCACAACGCATTCGCAACACAGTATAAATAACACCACCAATGCGTAATGCAATAGTATTAACTGCTAAGTCATTCATATACCGTGCAGCCAACCCTTACAACAACAAAATTTAGGCAAGCGCAACTTTAACATCACAAAGGCGGACCTTCAAAATGAGCCAGCAGACCTTCAACATCAAAAAGTGGACCTTATTATTTTTTTGCGGGGTGCATCGCAAACCCCTGGCTAAACGGCCCTGTAACCACTCCCCTACCAATTCATGTTTTGTTTTGTCAGCAGATTGCTGTCATTCTCTTTGTTAAAAAGTAGTTTGACACACCTTGTGGAAATTAGCTCTTTCACATTGACATAATTCGGAGATCATTTTTTTAAGGTACGAAATTGCACTCTTTTTTGGTATCAAACTTTGACGCTTTTGCTAATCCCTAAAACCTTCCCCCTTCCCCACCTATAAATGCTGAGTATTGTTAGGTGCACTTAACAAAATTTCAGTAGTTTCAACTTTGTTCCGGGGGAGAGGGGACATTTAAAACCGCAGGTAAGAACCAGTGTCTACACTTTTGTCCAAGATTGTATGTGTGCATGGAAAAAGGTGCCGGGTTTTGTATACTTGAAGGTCTGTAACATTAGAATGCCCCTTGGATTTTAATATGGAATTTTCATGGACTGTGTACTCATGTGATCTTCTTTTAACACGACTGTATATTTGCAGTATAAGGGTAGTTACAATTCACACGACCAGGTGGACTTATAATGCTGAAACAAGCTATCTTAACAACCTATTTGGACCTATTAATGCACTAACAGTATGTCATTAATTCACTGTTTTGAGTAACTCAATTAACGTACAACCCATAGTAAAATTGTATTATTCTCAGTTGGGTGAATGAAGGGTGAGCCCACTAATAGTCTTAATTTTTTTTTGAGTTTCTCCCGTCACCTTGACCCATCGCACCAGACTTTTTTTTTTCTTGACCTCACCTTATGAATTTGGACCTTTCACAGATAAAGAACACATTTTATTCCTAAGAGTTCTGAATTCATAAGTGTGTCATAAAAAGGGTCAGATGGGTCCAGGTTCCGGAAACTCCCCCTGATTTATTCATTTGAGTTTTTCTGTTTTCTCCTCCCATAAAGTACATCACCCCAAACATAACATAGCAATATGAGTTAAGGTTGAGGTTTGTATAGCAAAATGTTATAAATTGGCCCATAGGACATGTGTGTTTATAGATGTGGTCGCCACATTGGAGACATTTTTGGTTCATAACATGAACAACGAGCGTTAAATTTCAGCAGGGTACTGAAGTGAGAGACCGAGGTTTTGTCACACTATGAAAGTCTAGTCAAATCTCAGTCCCTTAAGCTCGGCACAGTTAACGTACCTTCCATTACCAGTTTAATTAGAAAATACACCCCCTGGTTTTTTTGGGTATGAATCTTTTTTGATGAATTACTACCTTACTATACCCTTTTCCCTTCTATTGGTTTCAATCCCTGTACTCGCTATACCTTTTTGTCCTTTCAGTCGAAGATCATCAGAGTTTAACAAAGCGTCAGACCTCCTCATCATCACTCTCCTTGCTCATAGTTTCTTCCCGACCTCAGAAAATCTGGAGGACCTTACTCTCCCAAGAAGATGGACTCTACCATGAAAAAGGAGGTCATCACCAAGAGATTGGATTTCTACCATGTAATCAATAGTGGAGAGGAATACCTAAGTGCTGGAGAAGAAGGATCCGAAGGAGTTAGGATTTCTTTAACAGCTCATATAATGGCTATCTAGCCTTGATGCGTTTGACAATTACAAGCAACAGATATATTTTGCCAATTTTACCTGGGCCTCTCCATGTCAACACTCGAGATGTGCAACCGCAGCATGTCATGGAATTTTTTTTTCTTTTTGGGTGTGATGATAGATATTGACAAGACTAATGAAATCCGGACAATTTTGATCTTCATACCACCGTTCGTTTTCCCCCAGGAGCATTTCAGAATTTTACGGGGGTCACCATCAAAAATGCTGTGCGATGCCAAAAAGAAATTTTGAGAGGGCCATAAATTTGTATTGGAAACCACCTCCCCAACTGTGAAAATCACTATCTTGGATGTTTTGGTTAGAATCAAATCTGGCATCAAAATGTGATAGCCTCCGTTACTCTTTTTAAGTTGTATTTCTGGTATAAAAATGCCATATTTCATCTGGGACCAAGTTTGGGGTCAGAAACTCCATAACGTAACAATATTTTTGATGTCCCATTTCTTGTTTATCTGGAGTCACACTCCAGACTTCTATCATCACAATAGTAAGGCACATTATGTAAGTAATTAATTGAGTGACAGCTTATTGAAAATCCAATTTTGCATTTTGACTATATTGGCCCCCGGAAATCAATGTTGACATACTACATCAACCCCTCTACTTCAGTATGTTGAAGATACATCAACAAAGAACTATTCTTGAAACCAGCTGGGTGTCTTGATGGTTTTGATGTCTTCAGCACAAGACACTTTGCTGATATCCCCATAGTAATGTATATGGTGATATACACTGTGCCTTACAAGAAACCTCTGGGTCACGTAAACCTTTGTGTGGTAACTTTGATTGTGTATTTTGTTGTGAAAAAATACAGACACCAAGCTAGTTCTTTCAAAGAAATTGTTTTAATGATACATCTTTCAACATTTGAAGTAGAGGGTGGTGGCGAATGCAACATTGGTTTTCATGGGGGTCAAATGTGTCAAAAAGTACAATTAACCATTTCAGATGTGTAGCCCTCACTTATTCTTTTCCGAATGATTCCATAATTGTATTGGTTTAAAGGTCTACTATGTAAGACCCTTGATTGACCAAAAGATGGCACAATAAAAATGTTCTTACTTTTTGGGAGTTATGACCCCCCCAGACCTGGCCCAGAATGAACAAAGGCAAATATTTTATACCTCATTACTCTAAATTAAACCCCTATGAACTTCATGATGCAAGATTTGAATTCTAAAACACCAATATACTCTTAGGTAGTGATTTTCAATGTTGTGGGGCTCCATTACTAATCGTTACCCTCTCAACATAGTCCCCTTTCACATAGGCCGGCATTTTGAAGGTGACCCCCCTAAACTCACCAATTACTCTACCAATACCGGAAAACGAATGGGACTATGCATGCTCCAAAATTTTCATGATTTTCATATCTCATTATGTCTACCAACCACAGCTTAAAACAAAAAAAAACTCATGACGTGCTGCGTGCCATCTCGAATGTTTGACATGGAATGGGCCACCTAGAATGTTTAACCTAAACTTTTAATAAACCTTACCATAATAAACCTCGACTGACTGGGAATGGCCGATTATGTATTATTACGCAGGGTCATCACCACCCCGCATTGCCAATTTAACCACCTGCACATGCCTCTCTTGCGCTTGCATTGACTTGCGGTGCGTTCAGAATAGATTGGTGGCCGAGGGGATGCATTGGCAAGATTATTTACAAATTCACATTAATAATTTGGATAATAATATTCTCAGTTCTCAGCTGACTGAGATAACACATCGACCTACAATTGTTGATAGTGGTCCATATCAGTATATTTATGATACAAAATCATGATGACCCCACACAACTGCACTTTGTGAATGTTTACAATTGTTCTACATGATATGTATACATGCATTAGCTGGCTGTGAAAATACGGCTTGCAGGCAATCGAACATGCAAGTGTTGCATACTTATGGGCTGATTGAATCGAATCTACAAGTTTTACCTAAGCTCATATGGCAAGTGGAATCTTCATTTTTCAAAAACTCCAGCTTCTGAGGCACATCTCCCTCAGACCCACACTGTGTGCCCCTTAAGCTAACCCTGTGCAATGGCTTATTTTTCGGAGGTAATTGACCACAGTCGACGTCCCACCTCCTTGGATAAAAACATTTTTTTCAAGTTCTGTGGCAAGATTCCCACTAAGGGATTTTCCTTTTTTACAAGTGGTAGCTCTTTGCATGTTCCTACGACTTGCTTGCTCCTACCCGTATTTTTAAATATGGAGCCAGAAAGTTTGTCAAAGTTGTGTTTTGTCCACTTTAACTTGTTCTAAAAATAAGACAATCCCCTAAGCATGGGCTCAACAGCATTTGACAAATAAGTGGGCAAAAGTCTTTTTTGTGTTAAATATTGTTTAATAGTACAGTTCTTCAATAAAATGACCAATTTGCTCACTTTCACGCTCATGGCATAACTGTATAAACGTTATCATGTTGTGTCTGTCTCTCTACACATCGCCCCATGTCAATTTTATTTTATTGGTTTATTGAGCCTGGGTAGATCATTCAGTGTTCACACTGCTTTCCACTGAATGCCTAGGGTTCCAATACGACTTGGGATAGCCAGGGGTTCTCCACCCTAACACTTATCCAAATTAGCTGCAACATACATGTACAGGGATGATTTCTATCAATAACAACAAAACAAGCCTGTCCTGCATGGAGTCTGTACAGGGTGAGTCAAAATGATTTTTTTTTTTTTTTTTTTTCATATTATATCTCATATAACTCAGTCGTATTGTACCATCACATTAAAGAGAAAATATCCAGGCTTGCCAGGATTTTTTGTTTCATCTCATTTGCTTGTTTCAATCGCGAAATACTCCAGTTTTTTTACTGCGGAACACAAAAATCGAGTTTGTGCCACTTTCGGGTTTGAGTCGAAAACGGTGATGATTTGTTAAACATAAGTTATATTCCACACTTGAGCCCATACTGAACATCTTTAAAAGGGAATAACTTCATAAAGAAACTCTAAAAGTTACTTTATGGTGGAAGTTATGATCGTAAGTTCTGGCTTTAAGATAAAAGTGGATAACATTCGACATTCGACTGTTCTTTGTTAGAAGAGAAACCTTCGCGTACGGCCGGCGTACAACAACCTGTAGGGGAGTTTTATATATGGTCTTGAAGTATCATGAACGCCAATTCCCCTACCAACATTTTTGATACTTTGCTTCCTTCCAAATTCAAATTTTTGATTGACTTCCATTAGTAAATGCACAAAGATCTTGCAATATTCTTAAACCATTGCTTTGGATTGGAGTGTTTATTTTGTTGCAATTACATTCCATCTGGCATGATTTTAACAGACACCAATTTTGAACATACCTTCAAAATTTCCATTTCATTCACGTGCATAATTTTGTATTGTTTATTATTTATGAAAAGATGATATTTATCATTGAACTGATTATGTTGACATTAAACCTTGTGTCGATAAAACTTAGACTTCTTTTTTGTTTACTTTAATTAATCTGTGTTTTTTGTTTCTCTTGTCAAGTTGCAACTTTGTTTTGAGGTTTTAAGACAGCATAGCATATAACTTAACTGGCGAAGCAATCTGCCCCTGCAGAAAATTGGCACAAATTGATATTTGGTGTATCGCATTACATTGATTATATCTCTGGATTGACAAAAGCAAATCAGATGAACAAACACCATTGAAAGCCTGGTCTTTGTTCTTTCATATACTAAATTTATTTTTAAAAAAAGCCAAATTTTTGAATTTTCAATATTTAAACCAATTTTTTTCTGATTGTACCAGTTTTTTTGAGACAGGCGTATAATGGACACCGGCAAAGGATGGGCTAATCTTATTCTTGTTTGCGCCCAAAGTCCAAATTAGGGTGTGACATTGGAATTCCAGTTGTAAAATAGTTCATAACAATCATCCGATTTCGTACCCAAATTATTCCCAGCCAGTTGTCCGGTCAGGTTCCTTTTAGCCTGCTGCTGTATCCTGGTACCAGTACTACCTGTCCCGGGCCGAGTTGTCGGCGGTTAAACTGTCACCCCCATCGATTTCTAAGGAATCTGATGCAGAGGGTGCTGCATGCATATGTTACACCTAGGTAGAATGAACAGAATTTACCCAATAGCGTCAAGCTCTGGCGAGCTTGCGGCATCCAGCACATCTGCCTTGGATGGTGGGGCATGATTGACTAAAGGCTAGGCACACTGCTTTAAACTGTGGGATTGGCATCATCCGCAATTATCTTTTGCTCCAATACAATCCTCTTCATAGCGTCTTGCTGAGTGTGAGGTCTATCCGGCTTGCCACCCCTGTACGACAGAGCCAAAACCGATTTAAAACTTACTTGTGTTAACTAAACTCACTGGTCCTGTGCTGGGACTCGACAGAGGACCTCTTGCACCAAGGCGATTACCTAACCAGTGGTCCACACATTCCCACAGGTGCTGATTTGGATCTGCAGTGTGCTTTTATAATGGATCATTTTAAGTGTCATCCTCCTACTTACAGTCCTGATGCAATGACGAAACAGACGAACCCGACACATGATGGCTCTCCCTGGCTCGGTCGCTGTGATTTCCCCATGGAAACAAAACCCCTTTCCTGCTGCCTTTGAGACGGGCGCAAGCTTCAATCAACCAAGCATCATCGTCATCCTCACCATCTCAGCGTGAAGGAAACCGGAGGAGGGAGAGGAGGAATAAAGCAAAGAAGGAACAGACTCAAGCTAACTCCAACAGTGAACAGTTTCGCACACCAGTTGTACATGCTGTACCAATAGGTTTGCGAGAGAAAAGTTGAGGGTGGGCAGCTGCCCGCAGGGAATGTACACTAATGTGACTGCTCCACATCAATAGAGGACGTAATCTCATTTTATTTTATTGTTAAATTACGAAATCAGTTTTGTTCATCTCCCACAAGCGCATATATTAATAGGTAATAGACTTTTCAAATCAGTAGTTTCTTAGGAAGTCATTTGTTTATGACCGCTGCTGGGCCAACATTACGGGCACTATCAATATTTGCTTCAGAAATAAAAAAAAAATATCAAAAATCAGATTTCTGCTTTTGTAAATATAAGAGCATCTTTCACACATACCCTGCAAGTCATAAGTCTAGAAGCTAACTGCCGTCCTGACACTTACATAACTACGACACATAATTGAATGGGGATTCATATCTTTGAAAACTTAGTTGTTTTCTTCATTTTTCTGTCATTTTTTTTAGTTGGAAAGTATACATTATAAGAGCACTACATACGTTGTCCTTCCCTTTAAGCTATCCTGCAAATTCAAATATTTTTTTTATCTTTCGGGTGAATCCCTCATAGTGTCTTGGGTATAGCTTCAGTCCCATTGTATACTCGAGTGACTAATAGGCTTCACTCATTTCCCAATAGTGGTGCCTCGAGACAATTTCAAAAACCAAATCAGGGTCCTCTACAAAATCCAGGGTTTTTTGTGTCGCCTGCATAAGGCAGGAAACCATAGGGATCACTTTGTCCACTGTATTTTGTCTGTTGTTGATGTTGTGGTTGTTGAGTCTGTGTCTGTTGTTGTTTGACTGTCTGTTTTGTGAAAAGGGTTGACCTTTGCCTGTACTATTCCTCATACTTTGATGAATTTAAATAAACCAAACTTGGTCCCCAGTGCAACATGCTCCCCCACTTGTTGATGAGGTTCAAAGGTCACACATTCCGTGTCAAAGGTCACAGGTCCATCAAGGCCAAAGGACATGTGAGGTCCAGTTGAAAGGGCTGAAACTGTCACAATTGACTCATAGGTGCACTGGGATCCCAATCAGTTTGTTGCTGATGTCAAAGGTCACATACCAAGGTCAAGGTCATGTGAGTTCAATATGTAAAATGGGCTGAAAATGTAAAATTTACCTCATTTGACAAGTTGAAGTTCAATTGGAACACACACTTTGATCATAGGTGCAACATTGGATCCCTCATTAATGTTGATGATGTCAAAGGATCCATATCAAGTTGTCATGGGCCTATCCACCCGGAATCACAGCATTGCGAAATCCTGCATGCTATGTCGTGGAGGGCTCCACAACGTTTTCGTTGGTTTACTACAGAAACGTACAAACTCCCCACGAGAACGTTGCGAGGGCACTCGTGCAGAAACAACACTAATCCAACTTCACTAGTCATTAAAGTCTCCCATCCGGTTGCAGACTATGACGCTCGCCCCCGGAGTATTCCGTTGTTAGGTGAGCATCTATGTCCCCGAAAGGAATTTTATGTTAAGCTTTAGGGCCTTAAAATGTTTCTTTATGATTAGTGCGGGTTCGCCTTTTGGCTGCATTCTGTTGAATGCTCTGAAATATCATGCTCCACCTCCCCGAGGAGTGTGCTAGTCTGGTGGAATTGATTGAAATTATTCATTCAAACGGGGGGTTAATGCATATATTTCGGTCAACATGGGGTAAAGGAATCATGGTGTCAGTGGTACATGATTTATATTTCAAAACCCCAGTGTTTTATAAATCATTTAACTGACGCCTGATTTCCTTTCATGTTGACTTTCCCGCTTCCAGGCCCTCCCCACAGCATGTTATACGCGCGTATACGCGCCGTCCTGCGTTGTGGGCTTGAGCCTAAAACGGAAATTAAGGCGGAGCAAGGTCGACAGGGTGTGACCTGGGATCACTGTCTAGCCATTTCCCTTTTAGGGGTGTTATTAATGGTATTTGGGGCAGTCCACTTCTCAGAAGGAAATATTATATTTCAGTCAACATTGGAAGGAATCAGGCTTCAAAGTTAAATGATTTTATAAAACATAATGTGTTTTTGAATAGACTTTCAACATAGGTTTTTTCTTACAGTCATTGTGGTTTAATGACAGCCTAGGCTGGTCACCACAATTAAATTCACTATTCCTTGCTTTTCTAAATCAGCACATACAAAAAAAATATCAAAAATCAGATATTCTGCATTTTGTGTAAATATAAGGCATCTTTCACATACCCTGCACTCAAGTCTAAAGTCTAGAAGCAACATTACTGTCGGTACTGACACTACTACAACACATAAATTGATGGGGGATTCAGATCTTTGAAACTGGTGTTTTCTCTTTTCTCCTTCTTCCTTTTCTCTGTTCGGTCAGTTTTTTTAAGTTGGAAAGTATAACCTTATAAGAGTCCTACAGATTTTGTCCTTCACTTTTAAGAGCTATTCCTGCAAATTTCAAATATTTTTTTATCTTTTGGGTCAATCACTGAGAGTGTCTTTAAGGCGGGTCCCATGGGTATAGCTCAGGAGTGACTAATAGGCTTAAAAATCATTTCCCAATATGTGGTGACATCAAGACAATTTCAAACCAAAAATAAGGGTCCTCACAAAATACAGGGTTTTTGTGTCGCCTGCCCTAAGGCAGGAAGACACATAGGGATCACTTTGCCCACTGTAGTTGTCTGTTGTTGATGTCTGTTGTTGTTGATGTCTGTTGTCTGTTGTTGTTGATCTCTGTTGTGAAAAAGGGTTAACATTTGCCTGTAATATCCTCATACTTTGATGAATTTAAACCAAACTTGGGTCACAGGTGCAACATGGCATCCCCCACTTGTTGATGAGGTCAAAGGTCACATGCCGAGGTCAAAGGTCACATGCCAAGGTCAAAGGTCACATGCCAAGGTCAAAGGTCACATGCCAAGGTCAAAGGTCATGTGAGGTCAAGTTGGAAAATGGGCTGAAAATGTAAAATTGACCTCATAGGTGCAACATGGGATCCCTCATTTGTTGATGAGGTCAAAGGTCACATACCAAGGTCAAAGGTCATGTGAGGTCAAGTTGTAAAATGGGCTGAAAATGTAAAATTGACCTCATTTGAAAAGTTGAAGTTCAATTGGAACCAAACTTGAATCATAGGTGCAACATTGGATCCCTCATTTGTTGATGAGGTCAAAGATCACATATCAAGTTCAAAGGTCGTGTTAGGCCTATCATTCACTAACCGCGACGGCAGGCGACACAAGCGGTCCGAGGACCGATGTATTTTTCATATTTCTTACATTTCTGATTTATTTTCTGGCAAACCCGAATAGTGTATGTTGGTAATGGGCACATGCTGAGGAAGGATGATGGGCATGTTTTAAGATGGGCTTTTGAGTTTGAGGTGGGAGGTTTGAGGGGGAGTGGATGTCCAAAGAAAATACACCCCCTGGTTTTTGGGTATGATATATGATACCCAGATCACATAAGGTCAGTTCATGTCAATGTATGTACAAGTACAACCCACTGAGCTGTGTCCTTGGTGGATGAGCATATTATAACTCATAGTGACTACATATCATCATACCAGCAACAGAAACAAAATTAAAACTCATAAATGAGTTGTACATTACCCAAAAATGGCACAAAAGTGATTTGAACTCACTGATCCATCATGTTAAATGAGTTGTACATTACCCAATAATGGCACAAAAGTGATTTGAACTCACTGATCCAACATGTTAAATGAGTTGTACATTACCCAAAAATGGCACAAAAGTGATTTGAACTCACTGATCCAACATGTTAAATGAGTTGTACATTAGCCAATAATGGCACAAAAGTGATTTGAACTCACTGATCCAGCATGATAAATGAGTTGTACATTACCCATTTTTTTTTTTTTTTTTTTTAAATGGCACGAAAGTGATTTGAACTCACTGATCCAACATGTTAAATGAATTGTACATTACCCAATAATGGCACAAAAGTGATTTGAACTCACTGATCCAATGTTAAGGAATTGTACAGTACCCATAATGGCCCACAAAAGTGATTTGAACTCACGATTCCACCATGTTAATGAGTGGTAAATTACCCCAAAATGGCCCAAAAGTGATTTGAATCACGAGATCCATTAAGTTTAAATGAGTTGTAAATACCCATAATGGCACAAAAAGTTGATATGAACTCACTATCCAAACATGTTTAAATGAGTTGTACATTACCCAATAATGGCACAAAAGGATTTGAATCACTGATCAACATGGTAAATGAGTTGTACTACCCAAAAATGGCACGAAGTGATTTGAACTCACTGATCCATCATGTTAAATGAGTTGTACATAACCCAATAATGGGCCAAAAGTGATTTGAACTCACTGATCCATCATGTTAATGAGTGGTTACATACCCATGAAATGGCAACAAAAGTGGATTGAACTCACCTGATCATCCTGTTTAAATGAGTTGAACATTACCCAAATTTAATGCACGAAAGGATTTGAACTCACTAGTAGTAGTAGTAGGAAAACCAAAGTTTTAAAATCCTGTTTTGTCCCCGCAACCGGGGGGTGGCCGGGATTCACCTCACATTAGTAGCAATCGCCTTACTCCCTCTCATTCGCTCCGATTAACAATCCCCCCATCCTCACCCAACCCTCCTACTCTCCTCCTCCACTTGCTTCCTCCAGGTACTCGTTGGTCGGCCCCTCTTCCTCAAACCGCCCACCTCAAACTCAAAAGCCCTTTTTAAAACATGATCCTCATCCTTCCTCAGCACGTGCCCATACCATCTTACGCCATTCGCCTTCGCCAGTCGGTCAGCCGCCTCTTCCAAACCCAACATCTGCCTCAAATCCTCAGTCTTCTTCCTATCCATCAATTTCACACCACACATTGCTCTCACCATTGCTCTCTCTGCCCTTCTCAAAATCCCCATCTCATTTTCACTCAGGCACCATGTCTCACTCCCATACAGCATCACTGATCTCACACAACTCCTGTACACCATCCCTTTCATCTTCAAAGGAAATCTTCTCCCAAGTAACAACTCTCCACATTCTCTAAACTTCACCCACCCATACCTTACTCTGGCTGTCACAGCCGCCTCACATCCACCACCCCGCACTAATCCTGTCACCTAGGTATGTGAACTCCTTCACTGTTTCCACCTCGTCACACAACTTTTCCACCTCCTTCCCCACTCCCTCAACTCCCTTCTTGCATCTTCCACACACAAAGTCTCTTTGTGGTTGGTTTTTTGTATCTCAAAATTGCCAAAAGCAGAAGAGATGAAATAAAAAGCATTAGAAAGCATGGTTGTTACTCTTTAAATGGATATAGGTCTCAAAGGGACAAGCAGCGATTTGCTGATCCTAAACATTGAAACAATTATCAAAATTCGTATTTTGGTATTTTTGTTACTGGCATAGATGTACCAACATAACCTGCAAGTGGTTGGCTTGAAATCTGTGTATTAAAGACAAGGCAGTACTTTTTAACCGATTCTTAATTTCTATACGTGCGTATAGCCGTGTGAATATCATAGATTTATAAGCGTAATTCCCATGCACCATGACCTGTACAGTTTGACCTCAAACACAAATATTATTGATCTGTTTGTTCTATACTGATATAAACCACAATCAGCTGTTTAGTGTAGATTTTGAGTCGTCATCACTGCATGTTTATTTGCGGGGGAGAGTATGAAAAAATTCCTCAAATACTTAATTTTTTCACTATTTGGTGTTTTTGTCCTACATTAAAGTAGTTATATGGAATTGTACATAGTTATCTTTGATTTATAAGTTAAAGCAATACATTTCAATATTTTTTTTTTATTCTCTCGCATTATCGCTGCTTATCCCTTTAAGTAATAATTTAAAAATCACCAATTTCATGTCTGAAAAAGCAATTCTTTGATTGTACCATTTTTTTAGATGGGTTGTAGAGGTTAGTAGTTGAATATTTTTAGCTTTAAGTGCATTCGTAAAAAATCAATGCACATGCTTAGTTTGATGCCGAATAATGGCTCAGCACAGAGGCACATGCCATTGGTCATTACATTTTTAAATGTAACTTAAACTAGCTAGTCACAGAAATTGGAAAGCCATGTATTGGTATTGTATATTTGGCAGAGGGAAAAAATTCTTGTTTTATCCTTTATAGCATCACCTTTTGTTTATTTTAATCTCTCTTTTAGTCTGCAAAGACCCCAATTCCTACTTCTCCTACATTCCCGGATGCCCAGTTCCAAGCTTTCAAGAAGAGTGCCCGTTCCAAGTCTCAACGTGTCAGTATAGCACCAAGTGATATAGGCTCATCTGGTGAGAGGAGGGAGTGTGTCCGCATGCCGGCATTTCTACAGCTGGTATCCTGCAATTGTGCTCCTCATGTCCTCTACTTTGCACCTATCTTACCTGGCATTACATTGGTGGTATTAAGTGAAGTAAGTTCCAAGAAGGCCAATCACAGATCATCTTTACAAACTATTTTGTTCCCATCAAATGATGAAGAAGCATAAATCGAGGGTCAACAATCAGAAAGCCTTAACTCAAAAATACTGCTTTTGAGAAATGTGATGTTTAATATTTTCTACTAAGCAAATCTACTCATTACTCAAAATGTAAACATCTCATAAAGCTCATATATGGTACTGTAAGCAAACATTATATAAACTTTAGTAAACAAAGACTAGTGTATGCATGTGATGCAGCACTTTATTCCATAAGATTGAAAGATATATAGAGTGTGAGTCAATAGTCCACATTCAGGAAAGATTTTTTTCTTGAAAGGTTAAACATTATATTTGCTTGAATGTTTGCTTTGGTTGTTTACAGGAATAAACAAGCTATCAGAAGATTTTTATTTGGTGTCTTTCGGACTTTGGGTTGAGAAACTTGCGGAGAGACCTAAAAATTCTGTTTGGCCACTTATAGCCAAATAATGTGGAGAGACTGACACCGATGTGTACCGTAACTTGTTATAGCAAAGACAATTCACACATGCAATTTCAATTGGTATCGATTTTTTCTTGACAAAAACATATCAATTTGAATAAAACAGTCAAATGTGTAACATAATTATAAGTAAAATATCTTCAACAAATTTACCATCTATCTATCTGAGCCATTTTCAGCCCTCTGCAGGGCGAAGACCTCAAGCTGGTGCCACATGGACCTGTCCTGTGCTGCTCTCATCCATGCATGTCATGCCTACAAAACTCACAATTTAATCTCTCCATCTTGTTTTTTGCCTACCCCTACTTTGTGAACCTTTCATTGGCCACCATTCTGTGCAACGTTTTGTCCATCTATTATCGTTTAATCGTGCTATGTGTCCTGCCCATCTCCATTTTTTATTTTTGATATGTTTAATGATGTCTTGAACTTTGGTCTGCTATCTTATCCATCTGCACGTCTTCCTATCTCTTTTTGTGATACCTAGCATGCATCTTTCCATACTTCTCTATGTGGTTTTGAGTTACTGCTCCATACTTAGTGACAGTCCATGACTCTGCTCCATAGCTCATTGCTGGTATGATCCATTGATTGAAGACCTTGCACTTCAGACATATTGGCAACTTACTCTTCATGATGTTATTCAACTGGCAGACGTTTCATAAAGAAGTCCCATTGATGCAAATGAGCTATTACAATTGATTCCGTCATGTGCTGTATGACTTTGTGCAGTAGCGCTTGACGGAATGAATGGCAATACCTCATTTGCATCAATGGGACTTCTATATGAAACGTCTACCATTCAACTTTCTAAATGCACACCATCCAGCTTGAATTCTTCGTTTTACTCCTTCCAGATGGCAGTATTCCATTTTCACCAGTTACCCTAGGTATATATTTGTAAGTTGTTGTGATTGTATCATTGTTGACTCTAATTTCTCTGGTTGTAGCATAACTGTTGAACATATAACTTGTGTTTTCTTCATGTTGATCTTTAGCCCAACGTTGTTGCTTTCACTGTAAGTTCGTGAGCATTTTTCCAGTTCTGTGCATTGTATGTAAAAGGATGTCATCGTGCGAAAACACATGATGATGTAGGAGTTCGTCCATTGATGTTGATTCCATTCATCCCAGTTAAAGTGGCACTGACACATTTCAAAAAATATGATATTTCTTCAATTTGCCTCTCAAATGATAGTCTAGGCCATTGGAAGAACAGAGATATATTTTAACATAAAAATAACATACCCCAAAAACAGATTAGGGACATTGATAGTGAGGATAAAACATAAAGGTAATTTGTAGGCCCAATTTTATGTTTTTCCAAACTTTAATAACAAAGGGTATGCATTTACATGAATATTTTGAATCGTACTCACTAATATTAACCACAAAGGTTATAGACGATCAAACAGTGTGCCCTTGCATAGCGTGGGAAAACATGCATACGGTGTGCGTGTTCTTGTGTTTTTTAAACGCCATTTTCGTCGTCTGCCTGAATTACGTTATTAAAAATTATAAAATCGTTCTGTTACCCATAAGGAAGCTGATTTGTCTTAATCATTCGGGTGAGGGCTTTTGTATATAAAGCCTTACAACCACATGCAAAAATATCGATTTTGAAAAATCTGAGGCGCCGCACTTTTTTTCAAATGTTTTCTTTAAGTCTTCTTGAAGATACCTTTCAGGGGACGACATGGCAGAGTTTTGGGTATGTATAAACTTGCCTCATTATCTCTATATTTGTCACTTTCCATGTGGAGTCTTATAGATGATATTCCCTGGCGTATATTGTTCTTAATGATCATCTATGTATTGTTGAATGTATTTCGAGCAATGTATTGGGGCAGTTGTATTTGTAATTTGCATGTTGGATTGCTATATTTTGTTGTTTTTTAACATGTTGTATTTTAAAACATTATTTTTGGCACAATTATTTAAAAGCTGACCCGTATAAGCTATATTTAAATTAGGGTATATTTTCATTACTAACCAGGTAATGAGAAGCTGAGTGACGCAGAGATTTTTAAATATAATTTTTTTGTGGGTAATTAAAATGAGTTCATCTAGTACTTACGATAGTCACATTTTAAAATGCTTAATTCCAAAGCTAGAAATGAATCAGATTTTCCGTGTTCATGCAATAAACATTTATGCACAGTATAACAGTGCCATGGGATATACCGTGTATATCGTGATTACTGTGATTTTCTACATGAAAGACTGTGATTTGATCATATTCACACATGATTAGTATTATGGTCAAGCATTATGTATATGCAAAAACCACGATTTGTTTGAAATTGAGTACGCCCTCATCGAAAAATCTCCGAGTCGGCCTTTAATTTCGATAATGTGTTCAATCAATAAGATTCAATATGAAAATCATAAGACTTTCAAAACTGTTTTTATCAAAATATGTATTTTTGTTTTTGTAATATTTTAGATGAAGAGTGCAACTAGCCAAGGTGATCAGTCAGTGTTTGTTCCTATTAGGTCTCATTGATCACAGACAGTCTTGTGGACCGGACATAGCTGCTACTGGAAAGAATATTGAAGAGACCTTAGATGGGCTGATAAAACAAGTGTGTGAACAGGCAAAAAGATTAAGGGTAAGAAAATGTTATGGTATAAGGAATTAAGGAACCATTGCCATTGCTGTTAACTGCTGGTGAAACATTTACCCCTCAGGAGATAGAAAATTTCCATTTGATGTTTACTGCTGCTGCTTTGACATTTACCCTTGGAGAGACTGTTTGCTTTTTACTGCTGGTGAGACATTACCCCTCAGGAGTTAGAAATTGTTTGCTGCTAAATGCCGGTCTGGCTGGTTTACCTTTAGAGAGGAACATCGACCATTTTCCCTTCTACCCATCATGCACTATTCCTGGTTCATTCGTGTATATGTCAAATGTCTGTTTGACTTCCAAATTAGGAAGTCATGCATTCTACCATTGTGGTCAAACCCGAAAGTACCGCCATGAGAAACATAGTGCTTTTTACTGCATGCCGCTGGGACATTTTCCCCTCAGGAGATTGCCGAAATCGAATTGCTTCTAATTGCTACTCTGACATTTCTCAAATCTCGCTAGGGGGTTAAGTGTCACACCAGCAGTTACAAGCAAAAGTGCTGCTAATTACTGGTCAGATGTCTAGTGCTACAAAAGGGTTGCTGCTCTGACATTTTCCCTGAAAGAGCATGGTGACTGTTAGGGTAAACCATAAACTCTTACCCCAACTCCTAAATGACTTTGAAATAGACGATAAGGCAATTTGCCTCACTGGTTACCGCTGCGTCCAAAAGACATAGCTGCATCTAAAAATGATGGTCTGTATTCGCAAAGTGGACTAACTTTTAGTTCTGGACTAAATGGTGGTTTAGTCCTACTAAATTGGACTTTTTTCTCTCTTTCTCTTGAATTGCCTCATTTTTCCGGTGGTACAGAATGAAGGCTACAGTCTTTTTTGATGTTACATGGCTTGTAATCCCTCGTACCAAGCATAGATTTGGTGACCAATCATTTAACATAATTGGTCCTAGGCTGTGGAACAAGCTTCCTGTTAATATTAGAGAGGCACCTTCTACCATTGTCTTTAAATGGCTCCTGATATACTTATTTCCTGGTGTTTAGAAATTTGTTAACTTTGGATTTGTTAGTTTTCCTTATTACGTTGTATATTAATTTCATATTTTAAGTAGTTGTAAGGCACTGTGTTCTTTGTAGAGTGCCATATAAATGCATGTTATTACTATTATTATTATTATTATTCTCACTTGCATTCTATATGAAATGAGAAAGAAGTAATTTCAGAACGGGAATCAACCACAATTGGTATAACTGTTGCCTTGCATTTGATGGGTATTTTTTTATAGGAAAGTGGAAAAAGGTCAAGATTGATTGGACTAAAGTGGTTCCACTTTATGGGCCAATATCCTTATTCTCTGTTTGCTTGTATACTATTGGTGTAAGTTTGAGGATTGTTGTTTTGTGTTTCTACGATAGTACAACAGTTTGAATGAAAAACAGAAAGCCCTTGTAGAGCAGTGGGAGCTGGTTAAGCAGTGTGGATTACAAAAGTATATTGACGATAAAAGCGGCAAGGATATACCTCCAAGGTAATTGTGACAACTTGATTCATTATTGATTGCAGGATTATTTTGATCATTGATAATATGTGAGGCGATCGAGCAAAATACAGGGTGATTAAAAAAAAAATTGACCCTGATTGTGCATGTCCACCATTTTGGATTTTAAAGTAACAATATATCTAACATATGTGGTATCACCAGAAAGTCTATTTCATTATCTTTAATTTGGTGCAAAGATAATTCCAATCGGTTAAGTATAGGCTGAGCTACAGTCTTTTGAATCAAGTAGTCAGCTTTTCCCCCTATCCAAGGATACCCATTTGAATGCACATCGTGCGCGCAGCGGCCAACAAAGCAAATTGCTCCGGCTCCCCAAAATGATAATAAAGTTAAGTCTATGTTTATGTCAAATAAAGTGGTATCTTAATGGTGTAAAAGCCAGTGATAATGGTAAGTTTTGTTTGTTACACTTTTTCAAGATGTGGCATATTTTGGTCTACAAATATAGAAAACACTTAACCCTCAATGTATATGGTATGATTCATTCAAATCCTCCAGAAACTGATACACGTATCAAGTTCATTTTTCAAATGATTGTTATGAGTGATGAGGACGTAGAAACGTTAAGAGGGTATCGATGGTAAATTGTGACTGTTGTGTGACTAAATAGCACCACATTTATTCTGCAGTCAATAAATAGCCCGATTTTCTTCTGGATATCCTTCGCTCAATGAACACCGTTCATTTTAATGTGAATCAGTGGACAGAGCGCAAAACTGACTACTTGATTCAAAGGACTGTATAGCTCGGTCTATACCTAACTGATGTGAATGATTTTTGCAGTAAATTAAAAATAATGAACTAAGCTTTCAGATGATATCACATATGTTAGATATATATGTTACTTAAAAATTCAAAATGGCAGACACAATCAGGGTCAAGTTTTTTTGACTCGTCCTGTAGGTGGAGAGGGGTGAAAATATGGAATTTACTTGAAAATGGCAAAAACCCAATATTGCATTTGGTTGACTTCAGACTCAATTTGCTTGATTGCATCACATTCAGGGTTCACTCTAGGTTTTGAAAAACCTGCGTCCATTCAGGTGCATTCTTGCTTCCGTGTTGATGAAAAAAATGCATCCAACTCAAATTTCGTGCATTCTGATTTTCAATATTGTTGGAAGTGGGGGACGTTTGAATCCGCGAACCTCAAACATGGAACCCCATAAAATCTGAATAAGATTCAATAAAAGCATATAATAAAAAAAATAATTCACACACAAAATGTTTACATTAAAAAGGTGATTTAAGACAAGTTATGAAGTGTTAAACAAGTTTTAATTATTCAACTCATCATTTCAAAGTTAAGGTGTGTATGTTAAGTAGCTTTATCAATCAATGGTTTCAAATATGTGATGCGATCTGGGAAAACCCGCCACATGGTACAAAATTTATATTTTGAGTTTTGACTATCATTGCAAAGTGTGAAATATAAAGTTTCCATAACTTTTTACTTCTTTCTTCTATGATACACATATCAAAAGTTATGCCTTATATAATCTGACAAAAAATAAAGTAAAACATCCAGAAATTTAAGGTATTTTCTTGATTTTTTCAAAACTGTCCTGTGCGACATGCGACGGGTTTCCCAGATCACATCACATATAATAAATTAACAACTTCCGGGATCACTTTACAACTGAGTAGCTTTCCGGTCCTTCTTACTCGTCAACCACCTCCATCACCGCTATCTATGAATGCTGTTCAACCTCACAACCCCATTCAGCAAGCTTCATGCTTAATCGAAGGAATATAATAATATAAAAACACTGTAAACTGAAAATGTCTTAATTGGAAAAATCGTCTGAATTAAATACCCAGTACAAGGAGGAATTAACTTTTGTTGCATCCATGAATTCACGTCCTTGAGAAAATACTACCAAGAATTCAAGACCCAAGATCCAGACACAACAGAAGTCAAACAGATTGAATTCAAGATGATTCAACCAACTGGTGATCTTGGTTGAGGGCTTAAGATTGTCAAAGAGAGTAACTTTGCCTGGGTGAACTCATATAATAGGCAGTATTGTATTCAGATTAATAAGAATCCTTTTGTAATATCATGATTTGCGTTTTGGGATCTTGATTGTAAAATGATTTCCTTTGTTACAAATGCTAATTCCCTATCACAGGAGGGTTTAAAATTTGAGATGACTTTTTCCATTAAAGACATTTTCAGTTTACCAGTGTAATAAATGATTTATTTATCTTGTCCAGCCTAATAAGTAAATGCCAGAGAATAACAACAAAAATAATCGAACAGAAACAATGAAACTCTTAGGCAGCAGCTTAAATGGTCAACCAGAGATTGAGGCACCCAATATTGGTGTCATAATAGCTAATTTTGTATAGATTAGACACTCAATAGATTTTTACTTGTAGTTGGCTCAGAGTGCTTAAAAAAGAGAACAAAGGTGATTTTGATTTGCTTATCATTTACAAATATAAAACAGGCTGGATTTTGTATTTGCTGACTAAACAAAATTAGGAAATTTCACCATTTTTGTATAAAAGAAACTGTTGGTTTTGCAGTTTTAGATGGGATATTTTGACAGGAAAGTAGCCCCACCGAGATTTTGAAACGGGGACCCTTCGAAATTCAGTGCTGGTACGTTGACAACTTGCAACATGACTTGTTGATCGATATATGCACGCTTTGGACAGATAGACAAAATTGCACTGGATCGAGCATAGCCTAAATGAGCTGTCAGAAGAGTCTTATGTAAAAATAGAGCAAACAAACTTTATGGATGACACATGAGATAATTCAATTGATGCTGATTTCTTAATAATTTACAACTCTGTGTGGACAGTGGATTGTGCAAGCCGCTGCATTGAAGCGAACCAAAGTTGTGAATGGCTGATTGAATCTGTGTTGGTTTTCGGGTGTGTGTGTGTGCGGTGAATAATTGGAGTGTATGGGGTCATACATTCAGCTCCCATTAGTCTGTAATAATGGGTTTGCGACTGTGCTGGAATATACAGTGTGATGCCTGTAAAGAGTGGGATATGCAGTTGCACATATTTTTAGACAATAACCAGAGTCCTTTAATCCAATGTTCTATAAAACCTGCTAATCATAACAGGAATCAATATTGGGCTGGAAAACTTGAATTTTCTACTTGACATTGAATTGTGGTATTAAATAGAAAATAAAACGGTTTTGCAGTTGGCGATTATGTATTCTGAGTAAGAAATACCTTTGAAAGTCATGTAATATAGGATTGGCTGTGCTTGCCAATTATTGAATGTTTTTTCTTGACATAGGACACATTCACCCTTAAAGACACTATCAGTGATGTATCTGAAAGAGTCAAATATTGAAAATTTCATCAGAATAGCTAAAGGTGAAGGATAAGTCTGTAGAATTCTCATATTACTTAGTCCAACGAAGAATTGACAGAAAAGGAAGAAAACGGCAGTGTCAAAGATGCGAATCTCCATGCAGATCCTTACATTTTTTTTTCAGGAGTTTATTGACATAACAACCCATAGACTATAATAAATAAAATAAGTAAAATTGACTTACTATTGAATAATTTAGATTTAGCAAATCCCTATACATGAACCAAACTCAAACAATTTATACAACAATAAATTAAAAATCGTGTGACCAAACATGAAAATCCCCCACCCCCCCCCCCCCCCTCACACTGTGTCTTGACAATGTTATTTTGGTCAATGCTAAAAAATGATTTAAAGAACACCTTATAGTCTGTGCACAGAAACCCAGAAAAGGTAAAAAGATTTCTATTTTGTTAGGCCATAAGAGAAGCATCTGGCCGTTAAGCTAAAACTAGCGTTCGATCGCACCTTTACTCAAGCGATGGTATTGCACCAAATGAGTGCATATGCGTCTCGGATTTGACCACGCCCGATGCCCAAAAGACATATTTTTTTGACATAATTTTGCCATTTATCTGGAAAAGTCACAATCCCGGCACATCCTATTTTTATTACATTTTCGAAAAAGATCACATCAATTGTAGTTTCATAGGCACCTTGTAACCAGCAAGCGCTCAGGTGAAATTAGCTCATAAAACATACCTGCCAAAATTGTTAGATCTACTGGAATCTTGAATAAACAAGCATTGTTATCCACCTGGCTTGAAAAGCAGAGGGGGAATTGCGAGGGTGCGCATGTCAGTATGGTGGTTCCAGTTTGGTTAGGTTGTGGTAGGTTTTTGTTTTTTGTGTCTCCTTGGAAAAGTCAGATTAAACCAGACTTGGGATTAACACAGGTCCATAGGGGTTCCTCAATGTTGGATGGTTGTCAAAGGGTATGGACCAAGGTCAAAGGTCATCTGAGGTCATGTTCCAGACTGCATCTTGCCCCAGGGGGATGTCGCAAGATTACTTGCCGTATTTTAAGTTGTTGTTTGTTTTCCTTTTGCTGTGCAATTGTCAGGTTGGAATCTGCCATGCCAGAGCTCACAAAATGTTGACGAGAATTTTTGAACTCCGTTACCTTGGTAACCGTACCACCTCAAGGAAACTTCCAGAAAAGATAGAGGCTGCCATGTATGACCTCCAACAGTATGCAGGTATTTAAATTACAACTATATCATTGGACCATCTGACCTCTGACCTTTAAATCATAAAAAACGGGTATCTGTGAATAAGTTGAAGTTGAATAGCCAACCCCCCAATAAAGCTGCTGACTTGATTTGGTTTAGTGTATGAACAATATGACTGATGCATTAGCCATATGTCCAAGCTGGGTGTAGTGCATTATGCACATGTCTTGGTTTCATTCCGTAATTGGGGTACACTTTGGGGTCAAATGT
>JAMKCH010017205.1:0-24655 GCA_023653785.1 Ophioderma brevispina
AAACCAGACTAACGTTCCTAAAAACATATAAAGCAATTGGTGACCTGCTTCGCTGGCTGGACCACGTGCTTGGAACACACTTCCCGTTTTCTTTATCGGGAAGCACCAAACATCATCAGTTTCAAGAAGTTGCTTAGTTCCACATCTGTATCCAATTATAATTTTTGCTTGGCTGGTTGTTCTTGTTTTGTGTTTTGTTACTTATTATTGCTCATTGTTGTATGGCGCCCTTGTATAGGCGCCTATTAAAGCACCACTGTATGTATGTTGTTGACATTCAAGTGCACGGCATGCCGTACCACCTGTCTATATGATATTGAATAGAATTACGTATTGTATTATATGCTGTTATAGTAATTGGAGCACATAACCTCGGCAGTTGAAAGCGCATTTAAAAACCAACAACCAACCAACCAACCATTGTTGGGTCAACGCGGGGTAGTGCTCAAAGATTTAGCCAGAAGGTAACCTATCTGAGGCTTCTCAAAGGGGCATTCTGTACAGCTATCACTAGCACTCGATCGCGGATTTAATAAAGAAAACAAAGGCTCGTGAAATTTACATTTCTCTTTTTATACGCTTTCATCACTTTTGTTTTAATACTGTATTCAGTGATCTGGCGGTTACAGGTATAGGCCATGATACGTTGCGATTTTACCGTCTTTCCGTGCTACAACAATGGGGATAACTTACTTCCGTCACTAAAATTAAAAGAACGTTATGTAACCCAGGAAGAAGCTGTATCCCCAAATAAAAAGAGTGCAACATATTAGAAAAGTGAATAAAATGTTCACACTTATTTCACTTGCAGAATTGTCAGTGACCAATAATGTACACCTTAAACTCAAGGAAACAATAGAGCTAAATATTCAAAATCAACTAAAACCACTTCGGATCTTTTCTCAACAGGGTATGCAGGTCCATTGTTACTGCCCCACACTGTTGGATGAAAATATTTCAAAGCTATTTCAGGTGTTATCACTTTCCGGGATGGAGGCTCTCGTATCTGGTATAACATCTTGTCACATAACATGATAACTATGCATTGCCATGCTACAAACTATCTTATTTTGACACATTAAGTTAGATGAACAATTTGTTCATGTTTACCATAAAGTGGATGAGCAACTTATGATTTGGGACCACTATACAAATGGAAAATTGACCTTTTTTGCACCATGTTGAGTATTTTCAAACTTTGACCCTGTGTTGTGAAACTTAAATTGGCACCTATTGCAAAAGTGATACCACAACTACCTTGCATTGATAAAGATGGTCCATACTAACTACTAACGGTGTCAAAGCTTAGATGTAGGGGGACATGAACGATGATGTTTACCCAAGTCCTTGCTCCCGCTCTATTATGATTTCATATAACATACCATAGCACCAAATTCAATATGGCAACCCCGAAATGCAATATGACCGAAATCAGTAAATGACAGGATCATGTGATCATGCATAATCTTGCTCGATACCAGAGGAACTCAATCTAAAATGTCAGTGTTGTTAACTGTTTGGTTAATCAGGGAAGCCAATAGGGCTGCCTTCAAGATCTTTACATCCTTGAAATTTTCATGGATTTGTTCATAATAATATTGACCGTTTGATTTGAAGCAGGTTGGTCAAAAATAAAATACCAGATAGAGTTTGAACTGTCAAAGACATCTATAAAACCATAATGTAATGTAAACTTTTAGCATAATTTTGGATACTATGCTAACTGAAATTACATACAGAGTTTATCAGTAATTTATAGGTTTGTGAAGGGGGTGAAAAATTGAGCTGAGGGGGGCCCAAAAAGGGGTAACCAAAACAAAAAGGCAGAAGAAAATGCATGGTGAAATGGTCAACATAACTTATCCCATACCTTGACACACGGAGAGAAGAATTAGGTGGAACGAAAGTCAGATATTGAAGATAATAAAGATTAATATAGAGAGAGAGATAGAGAGACGGGAAGTTTAATTTTTATAGATATATATTATGATACTATATATATATATATATATATATATATATAAGATCATATATTATATATATAATAACATGGCAGAAGAAACAATTGTCCATAGATATGGAAAGAGACCTGCTGAGAAAATAATGGACTTTTATGTAAGAGTAAAAAATTAAATCTGGTAATCAGCTGTCAAAGTCTGCCAAATGGTTGCCAAACCAATAATACCAGTCACGGGCCTGCAGAGTGCATCCTTGAGGAAATGGCCTTGAATTTGTTTATGTTGGGCAAGAGGGGTATATGTACCGTATAGTGATGGTGCATTGGTTTCAAGACTTGGGTGTCCGTCTGCATGACATTTAACGTTTTGCTTATCATTTTATAACAGTCTTTGGAAGTTGTAACTTGTTACTCTTGTTATACCATGATTCAAACAACATATATAGTTAAAAAAGGCAAACTTAGGAAATACCGCAAACAATGATGAATATATCTAATAATCACCATATATTTTCCAGATTTTAAATCAAATTTTTATTTCCCAATCTGCCCGTGGATGATGCAAAAGTTGTGACTGTCAGTTCCCACTGATAACTACTGATCTCTGTATGTAGAAATCAGTGGTGGGTCAGTTCATTAAACCATTGGATTACAGCCCCCCCCCCCCCATCGACCTATTTTTTATAGCCCTCATGATTTTTAGTAACGAATTACAGAAGCCATTCAAACTTAGACAAGGATAATTCCAGCGCTGCAGCTATGGTGAGAAATTATCGTAATTCAAATATTTTCTCAAACAAGTTGTGAGCTCTGCAAATGGCACCAATTTTAGTGGAATGAGTAGTCACACAGCCAGAGATGACACTTCCACACAATGAGGGCAATTGCATTATAAGTTGTCAAGCAATCAACAGGCTAGCATCGCCCCGGGCCCATGCACAGGGATTTACATGTGCGTGGGATATAAGTAAGGCCATGTTCCATCAGAGAAGATGTAGTGAATAATTTGAAAATATATTCCTTTCGGATACTTGCTATATATCGAACGGGTATATTGACTAGCGGAAGCAGCTGGTAAGATAGAGTCATGCTTGATTTTAATTAGGTCATCTGATCCTGAGATGAATCCTCACAGCTCTATCAAACAACAAAAAAATCGCGGAGAAAAAGATGGAAAGAATGCAAAAAAGAAAGTTATGAACTACCGAGCAGATTTGGTGGGGATTTATGTCATCATGTCTAGGAAAACATGTATAGCTTATAAATATAGGGAGAAACAAAACATGGTTGGGATATGACAAGCTGTGTTGCGTTACTAGTTTTAACATCAGAGTGCTTTAATTAATCATAACAAGAAGAATAATACCAGCGCATACTATGTCCGTTGCGGTTAACATTTCTCAACTGAAATGAGATTTAATTTCTTCTATCATAGAAAACATCAACAATTGTCAGTATTATTTGTACCCAGTTAAGTAAATCCACCTAACGCCAAAACAAAACACAAACACATAATCTAAAGTTTCAATCTCATTACGTTCCAGTATTGAATAAAACCACGCCTCGTGATTGGGATACACACCCATCAAGATTTCCTCTCTGATTGGATAATAGGGGGATTCACATGTGATAGGCCGCCGTGAGTCCTTGTGAATACAAAAACCCCTAGTCGTTATCGTAAGTTGAAGCCACCCAAATGTACAATGTTAGTTATATTAATTAAGGGTTATTAAAAACCAATGAATGTCTGTTCATCCAGCAAAATTGGTAATATTTATCTTATTTGGCATTACATACATGGCCTTTAGATGTTGTTTTTTTCTCATTTTTTTTTTGATTATTATGAAAAACTTCAGTAAACTGAGTTTTAATGGTTTAGGCACTCGTTTTCAACTTTAAGATTCTACTTTAGGAATCGAAATGAAGCACCCGAAAATGACAAAACCATCGACCAATCAGATTATTAAGAAATAAAATATTTCATGATTAGAATGTGTCATTTATATTTTTATTTCGTTTCCCTATCAGCCGTTACTAAAATTTTAATTTGCAGTCACATATCTGTTTGATACAAATGTAAATGTTATTGGCTTTTAAGATATGTTTAATATGAGGGGTAAAATACTGGCCAGGTATTTGTTGTAAAAATAGTATCCTTTACCCATTATATTATTAGCTGTAGCATGAGTTTATCTAATAGTAAATCAAGGCCGGAATCTTTCAAAAAATGTCAGACTGTTTCAGACCAAAGTTATATCAGACGACTCTGTGTTGAATAAAATGTAGCCTTACGCAACATCACACAGGGTTTTTTAAAGGTTTTTAAGATCACAAAGCTAACATTTCTTAATTTCATGAAAGATGGAAAAGTGAACAGGATTCAAAAAAATTCATCTATGCAATGGTGTCCTTCAAGGGAAGTCTGTGAAACTCAATGTCATTAAGTCATTAAAGCTATTACGCGATGTGTGTCGTAAAACGATTAGGCCAATTGTAAAACAGTAGGTGATTAATATAGCAGAGGAGAGTTACTGAGATGAATCAGCCTGGCTTTTGTTTTTGTTGTTTACACTATATTGGATCCAAAATAGTGATTTCAATTTCCGGCTATGTAGGCCGTTCCGTACATGTAAATATATATATATATATATTATATATTATATATATATTATTATATATATATATATAGAATATAATATATATATATCTAGATATATTATATATATATATAGTAGATTCAGGGGTTGCGCTATGCGGTAAGTTAAAATAGAACATAGGTGCTGAAGGGTACGCACATTCCAATTTTTTTAAAGTATTATTTTATTTTAAATGGCCATCGGCCTATAAAGAAGAACACGTCAATTGGAAAGAAAGAAAGTGACATGTTCTGGCTTAGACGATATTTTGATATCATAGCTTTTCTGTATGTTCGTGTAGTATCACGACTCAGTATAAACGTTAGTTTTTAATAAAAAGCAAATCATCATTGAAGCATCTCACTTTTGCTTTTCCATGGATTGGAAGGGCTTGTTTTAAAGCAATATATTGTAAACAAACACTTCCTAATCGTTCCAATCTTTTTATTTAATCTAGTGATGATACGTTCCATTCCCCTGATCATACAGGTGGTGAAGGTATATACTTCCTCGTTTTACCCATGCCTTAAAGTAAAGTGGTTTTGCCTGCCTCCAAATACGGTGACCCAATAAAACTTTATCCAAAATGAAAGTGATATTTTTCCACTTTTTTAATTAATATCTGTGGATTTTATTTTATCATAAAGAATGGGTAATTGAGCTCTTGCCTGAAAAAAATGTTCATTTTGGTTGAGTGGTTCTCAGATAGGTCACTGACACTAAGTCATCAAAATGACTTAATCCACCGAGCATCATTTTTCTTAGGCATGGAAAATCCCCAATGCCCAAATCGATCAGATCGTATCCTACCCCCCTGGCCCGGCCCAAGACAGAAAACTGGTATTTACAGACTTTCCGGGTTTTCATGATGGAATGAAAGACACATTTTGTTTTTTGGCAACGCGGGCTTTCAAATCAGAAATCATAGCATTCACTACAACCCCAAAAATGTTGAGACTGTTGTTTGGTTCGAATTTCCAATTAATACCACCAATTTTCCTTTTCCAACTTTTACCTTGCCACCAATCCACACGGCCATCACTTTTCTTTTTTTTATTTAACTGTAGCCCTGAAATTTCGTAAATGAATCTAATTCACTTACTGTTTCAGTATTGATTCTTCATCCTTCATAAAAATCGTAGTGTCAGCAGCATTGGTTATTTTACTTCGTTTCTAGCATAGTCCACAAGGGGCAAATGTATACCATGTAGGTTCTGAGTGTCCTTATTTCTTGACAAAATTTTAGCTGCAATATTAATAAACTGGGGACAATTACATCCTTGTCTCAAGCCTTCTTCTTGAAAAAGAAAATTGGGACACTGTCCATGTGTAATATACTACTGAATGGTATATTTTAGCAAATAGTATACCATTTTTTGTCATCTTTTCAGCAAAATGGAATTGTTCTAGAGCAAAACCAAAAACAAAATAAAATAAAACCTCTCCTTATCGTGTCAACCTTTTACGAAAATTAATACAGATCATAGCACCCTCTATATTGTCCTTTTCGGTATAGCGCAGAACATCTTCAATAAGACGTATACTAAGACCTGCTCCACGATTACAGAAGATTACAGTGTCGATGATATTTGATAAACTTTATACTTATTGTCTAGCAAGTGTTTTTTGCGGGCATTTGTAGTCAATATTCAGAAAGGTTATAGGTCTCCATTTTACTTCTTACAAGATCCTTCCTTATGGATTAACGTCATGACTCGTTTATAGATGACGAAAAGCTTCACCAGTAGCAGCGCCGTCCAATGGTATGATTATGCATTGGGCATTTGTACGGCAGCTGACATATTCTAGTGGACGCGGATAAATGTAAAGCGCTTTGATACATTGTGGGGAAAGGCGCTATATCATGTCGACATTTAGTTATCATAAGCTTCATTAAATGAGTTAACACAAGTTAATCAGTGGTTAACAATAGTGCAGTTTTGACCCCTGCCCACAAAATTCCCATTTGAATCATTCTCTCAAGAGAAGATACCAGTTAGCTTCCCACAATGCATTCTTCCATTGGAAGTTTTTGTCCAGGTTGCCATGTGGATCTTAGAGAAAATGCTCTAAAATGCAAGTTTGTGAGCAGTACTGTTAATTTAGCGATGTTTCATCACTAACGAACCACATCAGTAACTGTACAAAAACCTCCATTGGAAGCAATGCATTGTGTGAGCTATTGAAATCTTCTCTTTGCTCTCACGAAGCCAAATCACTGTCGAAATGATGATAAGGGTTAAAAAAAATGCCCAGTTTTATGTTAATTTAAGTGGATATTTAATGGTGGCAATAATAATGACCGCCAATGATAATTGGTAAGATAATATTTGAAACCCGTTTAAAGATGTGGCATGTTTTGGTCTATAAAAAAGCAATGCTTAAGCATTTTCTGCTTCAAAAGGGTGTCACCGATGATTGTTTATTCGTAGGGTATTCCTATTCAACTCTTCTAAGAACTGATGTCATTGCGTTAATTAAAGTTACTTTATTTTTTATTAATTTTTTTGAGTGATGATAGGTGCAGAAAGATATGAGGCACCACTAGAGTCATTGTGTCTTCATTTTGTAGGGTTAAATATCGTCACATTACGAAGGCACTTAATAGCCTGACTCTCTATTATCTTTCGCTGAACGTCGTTTATTTTAATGTGCACCCGTGTACAATCGCAAAACGGAATACTTACATTTAAAAGACTACCTAGCCGATGCGAATGATCTTTATAGCAAATTAAAGCTAATAATCAAGGAGACACGAGGACAGTGTTAAAGAAAAAAAAGCGCCCCATTTCTTTTGGAACCCGTTTTTAATTGGGAGAGAGGGAGGTTAGAGAGGGGATAGGGTGGGGGGTTATTGTGAGGGGAGCGGGGGAGGGAGGTAGTTTTCCTCTTTTCGCTTCCCCATGTATTGATCGCACCCCTGAAGTGAATAAGCGAATACGCAACCTTTTTTTGTATAACTTCTTCTTCGTCTTCTTGCGCGAGGCCGCATCTAAATATGCTGTGAGCGTTGGAGCCAACTCACTGTTGATTGAGTTGGGGTTTTTGAGAGTCTGTGTCCACCGGTGGACGAAAGGAGGGCACTCGTTGAGAATGTGATCCGCAGTTCTGTGATGGAGAACCCCATCGGCAGGCATGCGATGGGCCGCAGCCACCCCATCGGTGCCATGTTGCTGTTGAAGCGACCGATCCTGTGCGAATCCGGGGAAGGTGACCCCTTCCTTGCGTGGCGATTGTCTGCAAGGTGGTGGTTAGTTCTGTCTAGGTGTTTATAGAGAGTGATCTGGTCTTGGGGTATCTAGCCAGCAGTAAGTATTCCATGTCTGTAAGAAGGTTTGAATGGGGGGAACTGGAGAGTTTAGGCAGCCGTATCGGCAAAAAAGGTTGGCGAGAGCGCTGTCTTTGTCTGCCAAGTGTGGGTGATTCTTTTGACAGTGTTTGCAGCAGGTGCTGTGTCGCAGCAGGGCCCTTATTCACTCGTTTGTGCGTGTGGTGTACTCTCCGAAGTGCTGCAGGCGCAATGCCTGAGAGCACTGCACTGGTAGGAATTCAGACGAAGTAGGACGGAGGCAGCCAGTGATGTTCTCAAGTTCTCGTTGAGTACTTGTGTCCAGAGCCAGGCAGTGGTGCGTAGGGTCGTTGGCGGGCACCCATGAAGATCCAGTAAGTCGGCACAGGAGGTTTTCCTCTAAGAAACCCTTGGCGATACAGAGTCCGAGGTGCTGACGGTAAGTAGCTGCCGGTCAAGTTTCACTCCAAGTGTAGGATGGTGTGGCAGAGGCGCTCCATTGAGGTGATTTGAAGCTGCGATGAGCCTCTTTGGTGTTGCGGTGGAAGGCAGTAACGGTGGTCTTGGCTTCGCTCAGCTTATTTTATAAGAATTCGTTAAGATGATGATTTATAATTGACAGAAATCAAATGCACTTTTTCTATGGGGACGATTACGATAGGACCCAGTTCAAACATATTTTTGTTTTTTGCTTTTTATTGTGTTTGTTCAATAAACCTTCGAAAACGTTCTCGGTAGTATCTACAAACCGATCAAGTGCAAATTAAGAGAAATTAGTATCCTCAAAAAATCTCCTCCTGTCCCTCCTTAGATGTCCTGTTGATACGAAATATATTGGATACCATAAAGAGGCAAAATATGGACACAATCAGGGTCCAGTTTTTTTGTAAAACTGAACCTGATTAAATAGGTGTTCGCACCTATCAAAGCATGAAGCTGACCAAGTATAATCATTGAATGAGGATAGGTGACAGAAGATCCGTCGACAATTGGGGGGGGGGGGGGGTGAAAAAGTATGAAAGGGTAAGCAAGAAGAAATTGGAACTGCTAGAAAGTCGGACATTAAGAAATTTTACATTATGGGGGGGGGGGGGGGGGGGGAACCACTATGAGGACGATATTTCAAGAGTATGTCATGTGTTGGTGTACAAATATAGACAATACTTTAAACTTTAAACGGTTGTCATCGATTTCTATTGCCTTACATTTGTATGAGTATCATTTCAAGTGATTCAAACTCCTCCAGAAACTGATACATGTACAGTTGCTTTATTTTCAAATGAATGTTTTTATAGGACGTAAAACGTTAGCAGGGCATCCATGGTAAATTTTTGGCCTGAATTGTTTGGGGTTAATAGTTTCACATTTTATCTGCGGTCAACAAATACCCCGATCTCCTTTGGGACACGATTTGCCTTCGCTGATCGCCGTTCATTTCATTTTAACATGAATCCGTGGACATCCGCAAACCGACCACTTGATTAAAATGACCGTAACTCGATCTATACCTATTGACGTGAATGTCTTTGGACAGGCAAAGTCAAGAACAATGAAGTAACCCTCCCTCCCTCCCTCCTCCCTCCCTCCCTCCCGCCCTCCCTCCACTCCTCCCTCCTCCTCCCTCCTCCCTCCCTCCATCCCTCCCTCCTCCCTCCCTCCTCACTCCATCCATCCCTTCCCTCCTCCTCACTCCCTCACTCATTGGACTGGCACCCATGGGGATCCAGCACGCCGGCAAGGAGGTCTATTCCTTGAAGACACCGATAAGTAAGCTGACAGATCACCGCTTCACTCCCAGATAGATTGGTGTAAGATGTATGGCAGAGGCGGTCCATTGAGGTTGATTTGAGCCTGTAGCAGGAGCTCGTTGGTCGTTGAGATGGAAGGCAGTAGCGGTGGTCTTGGATTTAATTTGAATCTCCAGGTCTTGAGATCTGCTGCAAGTAGGGTATCATATCTGGCAGTAAGTGTACTTTCTACTTCTGTCCAGCTTCTGTCCGCGTGCCGTATTAGCCATATTGTACTAATGTTGTTTGAGGTAAATCGATGATATGCAAGTTGAACAACATGGGAGCCAGTACAGATCTTGTGGTACTCCGTTCCTCAGACGACGCCAGACCGACTGCTCTGCACCATCACTGGGTTCTTGAGAGCAAAGCTACGGTTTGCAACGCATGTACATGTGAATTCGTCGGGTATATTACATAGTGACGAATGTGATTTTATAATTTTTACGAAATTAAGGGAAATGTTTTCTAAATATCAAAGTCTTCAAATATGCCCAAGTGTCGAAAGCTTGCGTAATTCATTACTTAATAGTCTTAATTAAGAAATTATTTTAATTTTGACGTAGGTTGCATAACAAAGATCCGAGACATCAATGTGTATTACTAGTGACGGATGTTGAACCTTCTGTCAAAGAAGCATATACTTGATTTCCCACCAGGGCTTTTTAAATACTTTTGTAATAAATGTTCTCATCACATTTATCACTGACACAAGCAATTATACGTATTAATTATAATATTGCTATTACTAGAAATTTATATTAATATTTACAGTTCAAAGCGGTGAATCGCGCCAATCCACTCAACATCCGTCATTATGTTCACTACCAATTGAGAGCATTCGCGATGGCGGGCGTTGGTTTGACGGATTTGACGAAAACGCCGATTGTTACATTCCATAATGACGGATGCCGAATAACGCTTTATATAGGGAAAATTCAAAAAAACTCCGTCACTATGTCCTGAACCTAATCGCACCTTGGCCTAATTTTGTGTGACGGATAGATGAGTAACTTTTCCAATGTATTACATCCATTTTATTTCAAGTAAAAAATACATGAATAGTAGCTTAAAAATTGTCAATTGTTCATTTTGTTTTTTAACGGATTTGATGTTTGGAGCGGGACTATGGGGATGTTACCGACTCTTTAGAGATCGCGATTTTTCAAATGAGATTTTCTCGAAAACAAAAATTTGATTTGTTTAACATCCGTCACTAGTACTACACCGACGAATTGTAAAAGGTGACGATCCGGGATGGTCCTGAGACGCTGGAGTGTTAAGCCCTGGTGCACACGGTGTCGTATGAGCACGTAAGGTCCACCAAGATGACGGCCTGCCTTACGACGCTTTTCAAAGCCCCCTCCATATCATTTGTGAGTTTTAAATCTATAGGCAGTGATCACGGCACGGCGAAATCCTGATGTCCGTCTGGCAGATGGGGTTCGACGACGGGCTCCTGCCGGGACCAGGATCATCTACTCTCAAGGAAGTTTGAAGGAGATACACTGTAGTGATATTGGGCCGGTAGTTCTTAGGGTTTTCGACAGGCTTGTCTTGGTTTGGGGAATGCGATGATAGTGGCTCTTCTCCAGATCTTGGGTAAGGGAAGGTGAGTTAAGGAAACATGTGTAGAACTCCTGGACCCATTAAACGAGACATAGTGGGCCGCAGTACATCAGGAACATACGCTGGTATGCTATTCAGGAACCTGCGGCATTCCCTCTTAGTCGGCTGATACGACAGAGACGGTGAGCTCATCTAGTGAGGATGTTGAAAGTGACCCGTCACGCCGGGGGCTCGGCGAAGTTTGGTGAACAGAGCGAGTGTGAATCTTATCAATCCCTGAAACGACCATTTGCGAGTTGAATAGCAGACACTGGACATTTCGATGGTTTGGAAAACTCTGCCGGTGAGGCGGTTTATAGTCTTCCAGGCCTTCTTGCTGGAATGAGTGAAGTCGATTCCCGACCGTCTCCCAAACGCTCACAACGTTTCCTGCTCACGCAGTTTTGTCCAAATCTGAAGCCTTGGATGACGCTTCTTCCCCGGGTTCAGAATTCAAGATATCATTGTAAAAGAGTATCAAATTCCTCCTCCCAGGATGGGATATAACTGCGATGACAGCCACGTGGGTTGATCTTCTTTGCTAACTTAATAAGAGTTTCCAACGAGCTTTTTTTTTTGTGTGTAAGAATTGGGGGGGGGGGTTCAGGTTGGAGGAGGTTGGTGTCAATCTTGACAAAATTGGTTGTCAACTTGTTGGTATCAGCATAAGCAATCTGGAAATGTACAGTTTCCATGATTTAGGATCTTCCTTTGTGGTTTATTTGAGGAAAGAATGACTCGTCCCTAATTCCCATACAAAACAATGCAAATTGACAAGAGTTCAATTTACACCGAATTTTATCACCTAAACATCCTAGATATTGCATATTGATTTAGATCCAAATTATATTTTGGTAACATACACTATTCTGTAAGAGAAGTCTAGAGATGTAAAATCATGTTGGAATTTAGTTTTACTGAGGGTGCATGGGAACCAGGAAATCTGCTAGACATGTTGGCTGATTTTAGTTGTTGTTTGTTTGTTTGGTTTTATTCTTCTTTAGCCTGGTTGCACATTCAGTGGGACTAATACAAATAATCCTCTGTTCTTCCAGTGGCCAGGGGCGGTGCTGAATAAGTGCTTGGTTGAATCAGAGGCAATTGGGTGGTACAACCAAATTCATTCGCATGCATGGTAAGGAAAAAACGACCGCACCACCCAGACGGCGTGATATACGAACTCTCCAGGAACACTGTACGCCTGAAGGCAAACCAAAATAACACATTCAACCACCCAGAGAGAGCTGGCGGGCAAAAAAAAAACGCGGAGCAGACATTCGAGAGAGAGGGGGACAAAGCATCCACACCCCCTCTCCTCGAATATTGCCAAGGATTTCACGCTTCGCGGGCACCCACCCCCGGACAGCTGATATACGAACTCTGCAATGAACACTTTATGCTTAATTCAAAACAAAACTGAACCCAATCAACTATATTTACTTTTTAAAACTGTTGATCATACTATAAGCATGAAAATTATATACACATATAAAAGTGAAAACCACTTATAAATTCAAGTTTCTATCAATTTTCAGTGGCGAAAATGTGTTTTGGAAAGCGAATATTGGGACAAGGGTTCCGCGCTTTGGCGCGGGATGACCCCCCCTCCCCGCACCCACCCACGGATAGTTGATATTACGAAAACTCTGCAGAAAACTTTATACTAACTCATTCAACTCATATTTTATCTTTTTAAAAAAACGCAAATCATACATATAAGAATTAAAAACTATATACATATAAGTGAACCACTTACAACTTTCAAGTTGTTTCTTATCAAATTTATATCAAATGGGGGGGGAGCGAATATGGAAAGGGTTCCGCACGCTTTGCGCGGCGAGGGGACACCCCCACAGACAGATTGATATAGGAACTCTACATGAAAACTTAATGCATAATTCAAACCAAACTTAACCCATCAAACTATATATTTTTACTTTTTAAGAATGCAACAATCATACCTATAAAGCATTAAAAAGCATACACATGTAAAAAGGAAACAACTTCAAATTTCAAGTTGTTTCTATCAAATTGATGGGAAAATGGGAAATTGTTTTTGGAAAAGGATTATTTGATGTATTGCAAGGGGTTCCTCCCTTCGAGAGGGAGGGTGGTTAACACCCCCTCCCACACCCCACCCCGGACAGCTTGATAAATGAACTCCACCTTTATGCTTAATTTCAAACAAAAAACTAACCAATCAACTATATTTTAAAACATATTAAAGTGAACGCATTTCAGAATTTCAAAAGGTTTTGATCAAATTTGATGGGGGAAAATATGTTTTGGAAAGCAAGGATTGCACAGGGTTCTATAAACCTAAAACCCCAGCCCCCAAAAAAACAACATGACCAAATGAGTCAACCCGCAACCGACAAAAAATTCAAGTAGGCAAAAAAAAAAAGAAAGCAATAAAAAAAACAAGTAATAAAATTAAAAAAAAAAAAAAAAAAAAAAAAAAAAAAAAAAAAAAAAAAAAAAACTTGCCCTCACCCAAATTCACCCCACCCTTGAAGTTAATGGTAAGTCCTTACAGGTTCTGTCGGACATTCACAAATTGGGCACTCTGTCACAAAATTCTGGCTCCGCACTGGAAGATTACCTCAATTTTTTGAGTGGAATTTACTCTTTCGGAAGTGAGTGCAAATTCATTCATTAAAATGGGTCTCACAAAAATACCTTGAGGCAATATGCAAGGGGGGAACATGATTTTGCAACTCATATCCACATCCAAAAAATCATAAATGTTTTACCCAGTCTAGGGCCAGCATCTGTATCTCGTTTTAAAAAGGTGGCCTTCCTTACAGCTCTGCGGTTAAAATTGTGACCCCCATTACATGCATAGTGTATATGTTGGGGGATATGAAAAGTGATGTTGGATTAAAAAAGCCTCTTGCGAAAAAATAAAAATCCAAGATGGCGGCCAAAATGGTCGCCTTTTTTACCTAAAAGCATTTTTATGCCATAACTTTTGATTAAAACTCAAAAAATAGTGCCGTTTACGTCATTTAAAAGCCCATAAAATTATCTAACCAAGATGATACACAAAGTAGGTATAGTTAAAGATGTTAAGGGTGAAAATTAGGTTAAAAAAATGTTTTTTTAGGCATTTTTATGAAAAAAAGGCTTTTGTATATTTATATTTTCTTTAATGTGGTCAAACCATTATACCAAGCATTCGTATTTTCACACATTTGACCTGATATCATATGCAGATGGCATAAAAATATCAGGAGTATTCAATATACCAAAAGTAAGTTATAAGTAAACAAAAGTTCAACAACAGCAGTTATATGAGATTTAAGCTTTTTAGTGCACTCTATAAAAAACCTATACAGAGTAAGTCCTTAACCAAAGCTAGAGATTGAAAATGTATTACATGGGACATTTGTGCAGTGGTGATGAATATATGAAGAATTAATAAATGCAATGAATGATGAATGGAATGAAGGAATAAATGGAATGAATGAAGGAATGATGGAATGAATGATGCATGAGATAAATGCTGATTGCTTTTTGTGATTTCATAATATTATTTTTTCTTCAGCTATGCCTTTATTGCACACACATGAAAGAGAACAAACATAAAAAAAAAAAATACATTACGATATATAAAAGCTGACATCCCAGTGAAAGATGATGTTTAGATCTACATTCAAAAATCATAAAGGTACATACTATGATGGGGCACCGCACAGGGGCTACAGATTAACCTGGCCAAAATATATGCCCCAAAAAAACCCAACGCCCAGAGCAAACACTTAAAAAAACACCTTTATGACAATCTAAATGTCAGGCAAACCAGACATGTTGTATTGGTTACCTGCAATGCTTGGATGATGGGTGGGGGGGGGGGGGGTATCCATTTAAATCCAAGAAAAAAATCCCCCAATGGCCGAAAATTATCCCATATAGTACGACACTATCTCGGATCAGTGCGCCGAGCCGTACGATTATTGTATCAAATGCGTAAAAGCTATCCTGCCCCTAATTAAAAGACTCCCATTTATGATAATGGACTGGAGTTTATTTTTGGAAGCATTATTTGTCATTTAATGTACATATCCATAGTGTGGGAGGAAAAAGTGTTGTAAACTAGATTTAAAAATTAGGAGTGCATTTTGCATTTACACTTATATATGAATGTTGGCTAGCAATATGACATATTGCAAGGGAGAAGTACATATTTAAAAACCAAAAAGATGGATTTTCCATACTGGAAATAATGTCACATGATTTTTTTCTCTTAATCCACGACACCACCTGTATCCAAAAGGATTTGACGATCCTACCATTAACGACTAAGTTGCTCAAGAGGCTCGATATCATCGCCACAAAAAGTTAGTCATTATATATATCTAGTCTATAGCGCAATTTTAACAAAAAAATCATTTGTGTAGCAATTTATTAATTATGTGGAAAAAAAATTTATGAATGAAAGCGTAGTTTGTGAGTACTATGCGCATGCTGGTATCCTCGAAAGCGAGTTCATTTTTTAATTGCTGCAAAGAGCGCGCACAGTCGTTTGGTAAAGTTATTGCGTTGGTTTGCGCTCTGTTCACGGATTCACATTAAAAGTATCTAAAAGAAATCATTGTCCAGAGGAAAATCGGTTATTATTGACTGGCAAAATAAAGTGATGCTATTTAATCCCAAAAAATTCCGTCACATTTACCATCGATAGCCCTCTTAACGTTTCTACGTTCGCATTAAGTCATTACCAATCATTGAAAAATAAAGTAACTTGATACATGTATCAGTTTTGGAGGATTGAATGATATATACCATATGAAGGAAAACAGACATCGGTGCCAACCTTTTGAGGTTTTGAGTAAAGGGCTAATTGTAGTCCAAATAGTCACATCTGAAAAGAAAGTGTTGCGTTGCAAGTAAAAAACATACCATTATCAATGTCGTTTAACTTTAAGAGACCATTTTATTGACGAAAACATGAATTTACCCTTATATTTAGGAGTCATTTGCTTAGTGGCCACCGTGATTCCAAAGGGGTTATATATGGTATATAGGAAAAAAGCTGACTAACTTAATCAAAAGAAAGGTAGGATCTGCTATAATTAACCGATTGGCTTATCTTTGCAGAAAATTAAAGATAATGAAATAGGCGTTTCGGATTGATACCACATATGTTGATATTATTTAAACAATTCAAAACGCCGGACATGAATCATGTCATTTTTCAATCACCATGTATAGCAACGATAAAGATGTTTGACCAATTTGGATTATAACTTATGAATTAAATTTTCCATTTTCTCAAAATTCTCTTGGCTGAGTGGATGAGTGGTATATCAAGGAAACTTGTTTTTTAAGCGATTATCTTTATTCTTAATCCCCAATATAGCAAACAATTGGTCGACGGAACATCAGCGGATGTCAGCCTGAACATGTAATTTATGTATCTTTCAATTCTCTAAGGAATGGCAAGACAGAGAAGAACGTATGAGTTTGTAATACTGAACCAGTTGATATGTAGAGAATTCCCGCCTGCAGCTTTTAGCATCAAAAATTCATTATTATCGAAAATGTACTTTTATATACACCAATACCAGATCTAAACCTAATGTTTCCGGAAGAGCACCTTATTATCAATTTTATAAAATGGAATACTGCTCATCGGTTTCTTAAAACGTTTGTTAGCCCAGCATTTCAACAATATCTTTTACCAAAATGGTTCTTGTTCTATAAAGAACTAAGTGTTTTAAAAATTAAATTTAAAAGAGCAGCTCATCGCCAACAGCCTGAATTGAATTTCTAAACAATTTCATTAGCAGTCGTTGGGATTTATCATTAAAAACCGCTTGATCCAGGCAATTTAAGGAACATTACAAAATGATCTGCATTCCGGCATAATTGAAAGCTCCCTTTTGAACAGGTAGCAGGGTCCGCGTACGCAAAGATCCTAACCATAACGGGGCCAAAAGTCCACTTTTGCTGTTCTTTGTGATAAAAAAGGTCGAAAAATTGGAGAGATATTCTGACAAGACAAGTCCGCTTTTCGGTGATAAAATGATCAAATAGTCCGAAATAAGGACAATTCAAGGGGGTTAGGTCCAGTTTGTCAAAAAAGTCCCCCTTTTTTGACAGTCCCGCACCCCCCAAAATAAAGCCTGGTACGGCCCTGCAGTGGTAGGATCTAGTCCCTTTCTTAATCTTATACTCTGAAACCCATTCCACAAAAAAATAACAACATACTATCAAGCTCCTTAAAAATTGCTCGGAGGGTTGGGAAATAAGAAAAAGGATACAAGTTTGGACACAGCAAAAGTTTTGATCAAAGTGATTTACCCAACGGGGTAAGATTTCTCATCTTTCACATTTGCAGGGTTTTCTTTATATCCGCAAGCTAGATTATTGAATTTAGTACATCAAAGGTTTCAATCATGCCCTTGGAAAAATATGCATACTAAAATAAAAAATGGAAATTTTATTTTCAATTCAACTTTTATCTTGTTTTATCTCGTTTTAATGAAAAACATTTTAATTCCTTAAACTGCATAGCCTATAGAATCGTACTTTATTATGCTAGTATCAAACCAGAAAATACTGAAAATTTATCAAAAAGCTCCAATGTTTCCTATAAAGAGTCATTTGTTACGTCCTACTATATAATGGTATATTGCATACTGACTATTTTAATATCATAATCTTTTAAATCAGCACTGATGCAAGACGGAACATTTATAACATTTTATTTTCCTTGATACACAGATTGAATTGCTGAAAGTTCTGAACATTATAAAAAAAATAAGGCGACAAACCGCAACCTTGACGAAGACTCTTCAAATTTAAGAATGAGAGCATACCAATTATTTATAAACGCAACTTTCAGCTACGTTATTACATAGTATTAATCCATCTCGGAAAGTCGGGGCCAAAACCAAATCTACCAGAGATTTATTTAACAATTCCAACTAATGTTATTAGAAGAGGCCTTTTCAAATCAATAGCAAAGGCCCAAAAACCTGTAATATTCTCAACATCTGTAAAATAATGATATACAAAAGTATCTACAAATTTTCGCCAACATAGCGACCCTTAAGCCGACGGTCTGATCATGAGGGATAAATCTCGTCCAAGGACAAGTTTCCTACGGTTTGCAGCGAACTTTGTAAAATTATTTTATCATCTACGTTCAGGAGTGAGTGAGATGGGCTTCAGTTTTCCCAGATACATCAAAGATTTGTCCCTTTTAGGCAAGAGTTCAATATACACTCCTTGTGGGAAATGGCTAGGAATAGTAAGCGGTCAAGAGCGGACCAACTATTTCTTCCAAAAAGTTTATAAAATTCTGATGGTAAACCGTCAGTTCCCGGAGGTTTATAATTAGCATGACCCGACGGTTTTTTTTACATAAATTTACTTGCTGAGAACTTTCTTTTTTTCTTTCAGCTTTTTTTATGACGTACACATCATCCTTCTACCAGTTCATTATCCTGTTTGTGAATGGATCTTTTTTCCTTCCTGGATCCAAATTGAATGGAACTAGCCCTAACATTTAATTCAATCAGTTTTACCAGGTAATGTTGGCTCCATTTCATGGTACTCCTGAAAACTGTTTTACCACTAATATTCTTGATCTGACTAGATCTAATTACTTTTTAAGAGACTTGTATTTAACTTCCAACAAGCCTGGGCCTCGTGAAATGTGTGGACTATTTTTGTTAACTATTATACGGAAGTCAGTTACAAGCACTTTCTGGTTTCTTTCTACGTGGATTTTAGACTTGTGTATGGATTGCGTGTGCGGGTATGTGTGTGACAGAAAATTTTGGTTTAGGTTTTGACACCTGAGGCAAAAAAAAAATGACAATTATTTGTGTGTGTTCTCTGAACATTCTACAGAAGATCTATATATACTGATTTTTATGAGTATGTCTTGGTTTTGGAATAATAATATACAACAAGTAAAAAAATGGCCTAATTCAGGCTTGCCTATTCACATGCCTTGAAGCAACAAACATTGGGTCAAACAAATCTTGTAAATCACAAGATGGCTCTTAGTTATTATAATTTATCTAACAACAGGGAGTCTGACACAGAACCAATTGTGTAAATGAATGTAATAGGTTAATTCGTTTGGGTATCAGTGTGCAACGGTATCATCGTCTCCCGAAAAGGTTGTTGCAACCACTAAAGACAAAAAAAACTTTTAATGGTAGTGACCATGTTTCTACAGCAAATATCTTAACATAAGACCTTCCATTGGGGTCGAATAGGCTGTCAAGCCTTCATGTATGCTTGAAATCAGAAATTTGCGTAATTATTAGCGAACGTGTTTTATCATCCGCATGTGAAAGTTTCTATTATATAGTTAGGATGTCATGTGAGCCCATTCTTTGAAAATTTACAAAAAGATGGTTTATTAGTAAAATGGTTAAACTAATCGGGTTGCAACCATATTCTCGTATGCTACCAATACCTAACGGTATATCATTCGCTTAAAGTTAAAGAACTTGATATCACACTGTAAGACTGCTTTTAGATTTGCTTTTTAAAATGTTTGGAAAGGCATTTAGTGATAAAAATTCTTGATCGACTTAAATGTATCAGACATAAATAAGAATCGCATTTGCATTGTATTTTTAAAAATGTATGACACATACACTGTTAAACATGTTCAGTAAAAAAAACTCGTTTTGGACTGGCAGCGTCCCGGCTAACAGTTTAAAAACGACGTTTTTAACAGTTTCGAGTCCCTTTCAGTTATTCGCACGTTTCGAGTCGGGTACAGTCAAAACGACGTTTTGAAAGAACATTTTTAAACATGTATAAGGTTGTAATCAAGGAGGGATTTTGATCATGAGTTTTTTCTTTCTGCATGATTCAAAAAATTCATGATCACTTTTAGCAAAAGTGCGCAAGTAAACCAACTTCTCTGGGTAACTGATTTGATGACCTTCGTACGAATAACTCCGGTTGAATAAAAGTAATAACGTAATTTTGATTTATGAACTGACACGTGATATTCAAGGTCAAACTTGTAGAAAAAATGGCTTAATTGATGAATTAGGTTTCTTGCCATATCAAAGGAACATTAAGATAAGGAATATTTCATTTTTGGTAAAAAATGCCAACCAAAACATGTGATTTTTTTCCTCAAATGTGTACCTTAAATAATTCTTAAACTAACAGTATTTTGATGTTGGTTGTCAGCGTGTAGATAATTTAATTCTCTCTCAGATGACATAAATTGCGCTCCAGTTGAAGATTGCAATCAAGAGTTACGGCTAAAACCGGTTCGTTAGTCAAATCGGAGGCTTTTGGACGCCATCTTGGATTTCTATTTTTTCGCAATCGTTGCAAATAATCCAACAGCAGTTTTCTGATGCCCCAAGATGTTCCCTACTTGAATCTAGTCACCAAACTTTTAGAGCAGCCCGGGCAAAATATTTGCATGTTCAAGATTTGGCTCCTCCCTAACTAAATAGATTTTCCATCCAACATCAGAATATCATCCAGAATTTAACAAAACAGGGTCGATATTTTGGATGCTAGTAATTTTCACCAACAAAAAAAGCTGATCAGGAATATATAATTTAGTGCAATTGATCTAACTGGTTGAGTGATTTCTAGTCATCCTCTAGTCCCAGTATGCTCAAATCAAATAATGTAATGTGATGTCATTGCCCTAGTTAATGGTAGCAGTGACATCATTTCCTTTGTGAAATTGCAAGTAAAATAACTGCAACAAAAATTACAGAAGCTAGCTTTCTAATTTTAGTACAAATTACAGAATATTCAAACTTCTGATGATTTTTTAGATAGTGGATTTAATTGTCTGGTATATGTCTAAATATATTTTCTTGTGAGACTCCCACTTTTAACTCCCAAATTCATTATAAAAGAGTGATTGTTACCCTTTTACATTAAGACAGTAGAGAGTTATTTCTATTCACCCCGTAACTATAAATGCTTCCAGCACTGATTTCTCAGCCCTCTTCCATGGCAGAGGGAAGATTCGACCAATATAAACAATTAAAGCTATCAGCTCCTAATAAGAAACGCATCTGAGTAAAAATTATGTGAGCGGTGTGAATCACGATTGTATATAGAATATGGAAGGGATGTCACCCAACACGCATTTTGGAAAGGAAAGTCTGTGGACAAAAGGTTGGAACGCCCACTTAATTTAAACTGGCTAACCTAAACCGTATTCCTTTCATATAGCTGGTGGTTTGTTAAGAATGTTCCTCATTTCCGTATGCTCTGTAATATGAAAGCATTGACAGTATGGGATTGATCAGGTCACATCGTCTATGTATGGTTGTCGTGTTTTCTCGTGCTACTGGTTTGAAATCTGTTAAATGAAACAAATAAACGTGCTTGCGTACTTGTCTATAATAAAGCTGAAATAAATTTAACTTTGAAACTGTTAAACTTTGAAATTTATAATATATACAGGTAAAAGGTGATTAACGTAATATCTGTTTTATTCATGTTTCTTTAAAGGTGACTGCAAGAATGAATCAAATAGCCCGGATTTGAGTTTGTAGTTTGACCTTCCTTCATATATCTAATCATGCTCCCCATGTCGTTGGTGACCACTCATCATATGATCACCCGTCTATTTTCCACTGAGCGTTAACGGTATCGAATTCAAAGTTGAGACCAACGTATTCAAGATATCGACTTGGCAGATTTAGTGTTCTGTCGACCTCTGCGAGAATAGAATTGGTACTGGGATCTACAATAAGACCATTATTGTGCGATTCGTTCTGACCACGTATTGCGTGCATGGATTTGACAAAAGAGCGTGGCTGGGGTGATGGGGTTTTTCGTTTACTTCCATCACTCAGCTGGTACAGAGTACGCGTAGCGCTTCATTAAGTACCATATCGTGCATCATACCTTCATTCTGCTGTGTTCTCCACTTGCTGAGGAGAAGAACCGTTGAGGATCAGAACCAAGCTGGACAAACACGAAAATTCTCCTTCAGCGTATCAAAGCTTCCGTTTCGAAGGAGGCGACAGTGAAGACCTCACGGCAACGTGGTCCAAGCAGACAAAGATATATCGGTTATCTCAGGAGTAAGGGCGAAAGTTCCTGTAGAGTTGTTGTCAAGATGCGTATGGAGATGCTTCCACCGTACATCATGGGGAACTAAATTTGTATTAGCGCCATTTATAGAACGCGAGTATGATATTTCGTTCGCGTACTGTCTACGAACCAGAGTACATCTTTTTTTTTTTTTTTTTTCTGACTATCTCTGAGATCGGTAAAATTCAATTCAAGGCGATTGAGTGGTATGAGGGGCATGTAAGGACGGAACTCAGTGATTCAATTATGTCAATCTCCCTGTGATGGTAGTTCGTACATACGGGGGGGCAATTTGTCTTCCGAAGACGGGGATCCAATCTATGCAGCTTGGCACCATTAAATTCATACAAGCAACATCTAACTTTTCCAGTACAGCAGAATGAGTACCATACATTACTATTACATCAAGTTATAAATAAACTTGAGTTATGTCGGACATGGTTTACAACAGTCACTATACCGATGACTGACTGGGACCGATGAAGACAAGTGACAATAAAATGGGTGTTTTGAGAGGACATATATCCACGGGGTGAAGAGCGTCGGGCCATAGTGACCAGCGTGCACAAATTTGCCGTTTCTGTGTATGCTTTCATTTAACGTAGCAGTTCATATGCCTACCCGGCTGGTCGCTCGGTAAGTTAAATCAGCACCGTGATTAACCGTTTGTTGCCAATAATTATACAAAATAACTGTACTGGATTCAAAACTTTCATGCAAGAGATATTTCCATGAGGAAATATTGTAAACTTCTACTAGATGATATGATCTGTGAGTTAGGCTGATTTTCTAATATCTTTGCATATAATGTCACTGAACTAACATGATGTTAATAATTGACAACCATGATGCAATAACAATCAAATGAGTTGTGCGGCGATGAAGATTATACATTAATCAATTATGCCAAATGACTAAGTACAGCATCGGCGTGGAAGCATTTTGACTTTGGGACGTACCCGCTGTGTGGGGGCGCCTACTATTTCACTCGGGGGCGAAAATTCTTATTAATTATGTAGGTAATTTTAATCACATACGTTCAGCCATTATGACATTTTGAACTGTATAAAACTCGCGGTTCAAGGACTGGAACTTCCATTTGTCGGAAAAAAGTAGGCCTACACCAGAAGATTTTAAAAATGGTTCTTAATATGTTAAGGGGTGGGGTGGGGAGTGTGTACCCTTTCCGCGCCAAGCGCGGACCCCTTTAAATGTTTAATTTTCCAAAGCCGTTTCTCGTGAAAAATTGATGAAAAATTTGAAATTACCAACAGGTCATTTATAATGAATACAGTATATGAGATCAACGGTTTAAAAAGTAAAAATTGAGTTATAGAGATTCCAATTGATGTTAGAGTTATGGGCGGAGTTGGGACTTCGTCCAGTACTCAAAATAGGGGGGACAGAACTACCAGAAAATTTCTTTCTTCAATACAAAAGAGATCGGATTGAAAGAAACTGGCCAACTACAAATAACGTTAGTGTTGTCCAGATCAAACTTTGTATTTTGTACTATGTGATGTATAGTTTGTCTACCACCGATTGGTTTTAAACATTGCTACAACAACTTATCATAACATTTTAGAAGGCTTCAGTCACAGGTGTGTAACAAGCGACCTTTATCTTCACTAGTCATAACATCAGCTTTCACCTGCTTTCCCTGAAACTATCCCTGGATTTAGTTTGCGCGTTCTTTGAACATTCTAGGTTTATGATTTGGACTATGATTGGGATGTGAATGGCCACATCCGACTCAGGTTTGGCTATCCATGGCTATGCGCAATCATACCACAAATACACGGACTTAAAGTTTATATACTATAACCTCAATTCATACCTCCACCTATCAAAATAGAGTAGAGGACTATTCCACTATCAACGGGAATCCGGAGGGGCAATGGTTTTGGGGTGTATAATAATTATGCCCAGTCCTAAGACACAATTATGGCACTTTTTCTAAAGTGTGGAAACTTGGCAGCCTATACATTTTGAGCCCTGAATAATTTCTGATCGAGGCCAAAAATGTAGAGCCCCCTATTGGCCTACAGCGCCCTCTATAGTTTTACCCACTTATTAAAACTAGTCTTTTTTTTTCTTTTCAGGAGCTTATATGCCATAACTCCAATTTTTTTGACCAACTAATGTCCAATAAGGTTAAAATGATGCACAATATATAACGGAGTTAATTTACGTCAATATCATCTTAGATTTCCAAAATGGGCCGCCAATGAAAGTCACATTTAAGCAAACTTGAGTTATAGCATGATAAAAATGCTAATTGTGAGGACAACCCCTACATTAGTAATGCTGGGAGTCAGAA
>JAMKCH010017206.1:0-40794 GCA_023653785.1 Ophioderma brevispina
TTCTTGTGGAGAGAAATTCGAACTAAATGTCAGTGTTTTACAAATGGCAGGAGTGGTGAACTGATGGTGGTGGTTGTAATCATGCAAGCGGGATTGTTTGTTGGCTGCGTGGATTTGCATCGCTAAATAGATATAGTAAAATAAGAGCCTGTGTTAGAATAGATCAAAATAAGGGTACTGGTTATTTTTCATGTAATATCCGGGGTCTAAGACAAGGTGATATTTTTAAAGCCCAAATTGTTCTCCATTTTTTTCATTGTTTAAGAATCTGCTTGATGTGGAAGGAGGGAGGGAAGACAAATTAATTCTGTGTAGAATTAAGACGCTATTTTTGCTGATGATATTGTACTTATTCTGATAGAGTCGGTGTCTTCAAAAACAGATTTCGTTCTGAGCGTTTCTGTTAAGGAATGGGGGCTACGAGTTACACATCACCAAAAACAAAAAGGTGGTTGTCTTAGGAGGTGGTCGAATTGCACGAGCTGAACGTTTGTTTTTGACTGGTCACCGTCTAGAAGATCTTCTTAGAACAGTTAGAGTTACAAATATTAGGATTGAATTTCAGACAGAAATTCATGGGGAAAGCACCAGTACATGAGTGAACAAGCAACAAAAAGCTAGGTCCCAACTTAAGAGAGGTCTTATAATTAAATGGGTGCCCTACTACTCATTTTTAAAATTTGATGCAAAACAGTTTGCCAATTTTATTATATGGTCTGAATTGTGGGGTCATGGTCAATATCGTGTTATTGAACGTTGTGCATACAAACGCATGCAAGTTTTTCTTGGGAGTTATTATTCTATCAAATAGTGCTGTGCTCGGCGAAACTCTGGTATTGTTTAGAACACCTATTTATGCTATCAATTGACTCGTTTAATCAAATATTGCTTAAATTCAACACTACATGGAAAAATAGATATCTAAAAACGCATATTCTGTAGTGTATAAATCGTGATGAGAAATGGAAAGACACCTGGGCCACATCTGCGAAAGCATTCTTTTTAGTTTTGGTTTTGGCTACGCTTGGATGATTTCACTTCCTCTTCGTGTGTGATTTCTTTCGTGACTTAAGAGTAGATATTTTCGGCTGTTATTCACTTGCACAACATCCAAGAGCCTATATTAATTGTATTACAACAAAGAATGAAAATCGTGTTGCCAAATGGCAAAAATTTACCCATTGCATGAAAATAAGATTATGAAATTTGAGAAAAATGAACATTTTTGCAAAAAAAATAAAAAAATTAAAAAATATTTTTGTAATATGTAAATGGGCGTGGCATGTTTACTTGAATAAATCTACTCTTCTTGAGTAGTGAACTAAAAAAAAAGTTTGGGAAGGTGGTTTGAAGAGGTTTTCTGTTTGAAGGGTGCTGAATAATAATTTTTGGGTCAAACTTTTGGGAAATGTCTTACCCTAGTGAACTCGCTCCGGTGCGCACAAAATGACAAAAGCTTGCGTAAAAAGCTTTCTAGTAATATTCTCTCATCCTTTTCAGGTTCCTTTTTAGCTTAAAAAAATGTGAAGGTAAACACTTCATGCGGGGTTAGGGTATGACTGTCAAATCGCAGGGTAAGGGGGGGGGGGGTGTTTGCCACCCAAGGATATTTTATGGTGCATTTTTTAAAATATTTATGCACAGTATGGCTCTTCTTCTTAGCGTATCAAGTCATGGTTAAGGCTTTGGGGTGGGTGTCAGGATTTATTCAACTGAGTAAGCTGATCCAGGCCCGCGTTTATATATGATACGGACGCGCTCCTAACTTGGCTCTAAAACTATTTATTTTGTAAACTAGTCATTTGCCATCAGTTAGAGCTGGAAGCCGCACGAAATGATATTCTACCTTTTTAGCGCAAAATTGGATTTCGCCCTATTTCTATGGAAAATGCCAATTTGCCGACTCGCAGACTGAGCGTCATTATGAAGCCATACTAGGTAGTTGGTACTTATTTGCTATGATTGGAAAGAGGAGGACCATAGGTATCCACTGGTATCAAAACCGTAAGCATCGGGTGCGTTATAAAAATTCTCGAGGGTGGTGTAACCATCCCCCCTGGTAATCCTGTTACAAAAAAGGACTGCTAAGACGAGTGGTAATAGGGCTGTACCTGTTAATAAATGGCCAGACCTAGACAAACTATACTTTTTCAATCATTATAATGAGACAAGACATTGGGGTACATTTAAACACAATTTGGACTTTAAAATTTACCCCTGTACTAATATCTACCCCCTTTATTTTTTTTTACAAAAGTTCCCCAAATTAATAGAGGTTGCCCCAAAATTTCTGTTTCATCACCCTTCAAACTATAGAAAAACATATTCAAACCGTCTTCCCAAAACTTCGAGAATAGAATTATTATTTATAAACTTATTATTGTGCATGGCATATGTTTCTTACTTTCAACATAGCAAATTATAATCTTTTAGATTTCTGTCATTCTGATACAAATCTATTTTTTTTCTAATTAAAAAAAAAACAACAACAACAAAACAAACAAAACAAACAAAGATCTGAATCTGAAATAAAACTCCACGGCCCGATCGATAACAGTCTCAGTCATCCGTGACGGTACCTGCATGGTTCACAGTAATTATAGTGCGTCCACCTAAACACAAACAAACCTCTCTATTGAAGCCTGTATAAAAGATTCTAGTGACAAGTCACCGACGCTAGTCACCGACGGCAATTCGCGCATGTGTAGTACATTCGGGTGACTGACCTAAGTATACACACAACCGAATTCAGTAAATATGTGTGTACATTGTACGTGTCATGCAAACCATGCTTGACCGCGCCCACAAACACGGTTCCGCTCATATAATTATGACAGCAATCAATACTCCCATTGCCCAATTTCATTTCCCAGTTCAAACTTGGTTCCACTGCCGGAAAATATCCATGCATATTTGCATTGTCACCTTATTAAAAGTAAATGTCACCTTGCAATGATGACACTGTGGGTTCAGGAATGATCTATGTAATACCGACACAGATAGTACATCTCACTAGTCACATTATATCGCGCATAATCTACGATTATTTAGGAGTACTTTTTCAACCCTCAATTTCCGGGATTGACTCATGGCGCAACGTTAGTAACATAAAAACACACCAACACTCAACAACGGAAAGTCTTATTTAAATTCTGTTTTCAGATTCCGATAGCCGAGACATACCGGATTTTCCCATTATCATTGCGCATATAATTTTGACCACCTGAGGTCTAAAAAGTCTCTCGAACGTCATGAATACACATTGCAGAATTTCCAAAATCACCCCAAGCTGTATCACAAATATGACGTCACCATTCAGTAATGAGAGTAATGAGCGGCGCTCTTCATTGGAAAATGTATTGGCAAGAAGTGTGTACGTGCTAAAAGCGGGAGAAGGGGGTGATGAAAAAAAAAGATGCAGTACTGTTTTCTCGGGTAATTGGCAGCGGTTGTTCATGCTCAGAACCAGATAATTAGTGTATCCTTCAAAGATAGGCAAGGATCGAACGGTTTGAGTTGAAATTGTCCCTGTGATTGTAGTCCATCTAGAAGGAACCTCGTTCCCTCTGTTCATTCCCTTGTAACCTAGCGCTCGATCACAGGGGGAATGAACAAAGGGGGGGGGGAACGAGTGGTCCGTTCAAAGTGGACTAGTTATTTGGGAATATAAAATTAATCACAAAGCTGAAAACGGTCAACAGCTATATCGGAGTGTGGATATTCAGTACTCCTCTTCTATTGTTTATTTTTGCCATGTTTCTCTGCTACACTATTGTAAGGCGATAAAATTACCAAACAACAGGTAGTTTAAAGGCTGAAAATAGGAACGATTGTCATACAGATTATTTACTGAAGAAACCATTTTTCCACTCCCAAATTTCTAAGATCAATTAGATTTGATTCCGTGTCTAATTTTGTAAACCTATCGCGTATACCAGTATAGCGGAAGCGATAGTAGATATTGCGTTGATGTTAGGTGCTGTAACTAAACAAGTTATGATGGGTTTTTTTTTAAACAAGACCGGATGTTGTCCTCAAACAGCACCTTTGTGTATTTGCTTTTGTTTGTAGTTTGGATTTGGTCGATATACATAATCACCACTTACATAATAACAATCTGAAAAAATATGATACTTATGAATTCACTTCGCATTGTGTGAAATGGGACAACACACGTTATTTATGGGACAAACAAGAACAAATATGTTTCCAAACCCCGTTTCATATTCGGGTGATAGATGTGGTACATTACAGGTAAATTATATCGCCTGCACGTAATCAGCGAGGATATTGTCATCTTGACATATGAGAGATCGTCCAGTTTTGTCCTTTTCTAGAAGCTTATAAAACGTAGCTTAATACACCCCCTTTCATTTTAAGAACAAAACTGATGAACAAAACCCCGATGATTGGATATACCTGTTTCTACTATATGGTTTCGTGCCCGGATAATCTTACCTATTGATGAAAAGGATGAACCGATGATTCGGTAACGTGTTCGCTGAGATTTGCGACAGGTAGATCTAAGACGTTTTATTGCATATGTAACCTTTTAATGGACCCCGATGACAAAACATGAAAATAACATGAGTCAATTACATGTATCCATTTCTCCTGGGGTGTTACATTATAAAACAAGTGCGAGATGCTGGTTATTATCATACATTTATGTAATTGACATGACTTTTTTTTCACACATGTGTATGTGAGTTAAGTTAAATATAAAATCGGTTTAGGTGTCACAGGTGGCTGTCACGATCCTACATGAAATATAATACTAGGTCACAAAATTATTTGTATTATAGTTTCATTTTTTCCCTAAATTTAGCCAGATCATCACCAAGGGAGTTGATTCTCCAGATAAAATCCAAAAAAATAATCCATTATTATCACTCAAGTTAGGTAAAATCGTGCGCGATTCCCCGCCCCCGGAAGACAAACAACAAAAAACCAAAACAAAAATGATGCAGAATTGTTTTATGCGGAGCATGGAGTAGGGACAGGGAATGTAAAATATATTGTACCAACTTTACTGAATTTAATCGCCATTTGATGAAAAAATTTAAAAACCTTGCATTTGGGGCAGGCCAAGCATGGACTAAAATTGAAAGAGCTGTGTATGGTGCACCAAGCTCACATCATGATGGCAAATTGAGGAGGATAGCAAAATCTTTATTCCATTTAGAAATATAGCAAGTTAAAAGTTAAGAATAGAAAGAAGGGTGTGAAAATGGTTGAAAGACTCAACAAGCACTAGGAAAACATAATTCTTCGTTGTCATTATTTTCTTGTTTATTTTTCATGAAGATAATTCGATCGTTGGATTACCGTCAATGAGTTTGCCGCTCGTGTGTCAACAAAATGAGGCATCCCGTTTAAAAATGGTTACTGATGCTTCGATAAGACAAGATGTTATCATTATGAGACTTCAAATAGTCACCGTGTTGACTTTTGATGTTTAATGTGTGGGAACGTTACGTAATTAAAGATTGCTAAGTACCTTTGGATAATATGATTTAAGAGAGAGGTGGAGTGTACGTGGTGGTGCCATATTTCCTGTATAATTAGGTCAGCAATTTAACAACAATCATATTTCTTATATGACAGGAAATCTCTTTCCATCACCTGCTCCGTGGAACGACAACATCAAATATTAATTCTTCAAGATGTGACCGTGGTCTGTGGTGGTAAATCTTGCTACACTTACCAGTATAGCCAGCGGTTAAAAAAATGAATAAGGGAATTTTGATATGTTCACATTTTAAAGTCATCGTGTAACTCAATTACTTTTTGAGATATAACTTTTTCAATTACTTCTGTATCTTTTCAGATATTTTCAAGAATTTCAAAATTAGAAATTTCCCCATTTAAGTAGCAAAAACGCTTGAAAAAAAGTGGTTTGAAAGATCTTCTATTGGAGGATTTCATGCGTAATAATGACTTATATGTACTATGGATCAAATGCATGCGTGTCAATAAAACAAGTAATGTAGCTTTTTACAGGTTTACTGAAAACAATAAACGTAAAGAAAGCTTATCAGATACAATTTAAGGCAATGCAATGGTTATGTGCAGAAAACCACCGGAAAAGAGCTTGAATTTTCGCTGACGGGGCATGAACGTGGTATATTAGTTGTTTAAGCAACCTTTCAATTATTGAACGTTTTACTAGCTCCGTTTCAATACTGTAACGAGCCGGGTGTCTAAACAGTAGGAAACGCACACTAAGAGGTTCTGGAAGATATCAGGGGAAGAGAAGACCAAGGTAGTTGGTGTTGGATGAATGGATGACAGATGAATTAAAATGGAGAATAATGGGTAATAATTGATAGGTAAAAGGTTCTCAACCCTACTTATGTGTATCCGGGCACCCTCTTGAAGTGGAATAAAATTTCGGAAAGGAATTTCAGTAGCCGAGCGGAGACTAAGATTGACCTTCGATCCTCCGTAAATCAAAGCGGGTGCTACGATACTCAAAAGTAAGTGGTTCTGTATCGGAAGAGCAAAGTGAATTTGATAATAAAATGGAATGGGTTATTTTAATAACAGAAAGAGAGTGAAAGTGAAGGTGAGTGGACTGTCAATTTTGCAGTGGTTTGTGTAGAATGTTAGGAAGTGGAAACTTTCAGGAAAATTAGTGGAGTTCAACCTAGAATAAGTTTTTGACAGAGCAAGCTTCATTACTATAGTTTCAGTACCAAAGCTTACTGATATAAATGATCAGTTATATCTGATGACTGGTGAGGAAAAATGATTGTCTTCTGGTAAATTTTGGTCCTTGTCGACACGTCGCTTAGAGTCAAAGGTATCGTAGACTTGAAGATAAACCTGTTGGAATAAAGTAATTGCCGACTTCAAGCTCTAATGAACTCCCAAACGTGACAAGCGAGCCATTTTTCTTAGGCAGATGAAAGTATATTGTCACTTGAAGAATGTTCCTAAGAAAATAGTACCATGGCGAGTGAGTTCAACCCCTGCTTGCTTGTATACAAAGCAGCCGTCAGACCTCAACAGAGACAAGTTTTAATAATTATTAATTATATTGCAGAAGTACAATAAATTTAAATATGGCATCGTTGTCAATCACAAGTTATTGAGAGACTCGAATAAAACTCCAAATTGGTAAACACTTTCAAAGAGTCGACAATATTTTCCTAAATATTCTTATTTTGCCATAATTTTCCTGAAGCGTAATTGACAAGCTTATCAGGTCAACTGAACTGAAATTTTTTTTTATTTCCACACTTTGCAAATTATTGAAACAAACAAAGAGAGATTATAATTGAAATACACAAGTCGGTTACGCTTTCATTATTTAAAGAGCGAGGGATTTTAGAAAAGGGTATGTAATTTGTAAACCTTTAGTGCCCAATAGATTCCTACAGGCCGCCGTTCCCATAGAATTGCCCTTAGCCGAGAGACATTCGCTCACACATATTCGCTCGGGCGAGAGAACTTTCTCCTGCAGTTGAGAGAGAAACATCTCTATTGTAAGATATTTTCATACTTGCTCTTTCAATGAGAAGCGAGCGAACTTCTCTCCGACCCCGCATAGACTTGGTTTATCCAGTACCAATTAACTGCTCCGTTTTCTTTTGTGCGACAAAATTGAGTATCGTTTTCACACGACGGGACACGTTCTCAAGTACCGCACGAAAGCCACCACTTGACTTGTTCAATTACCATGTTTTTGACTAGTTGGTCAGGGGAGGCCCGTACATGATTAAAACAACTGTTTAACGTAAAAAGTAAAGGGAGCACAAAGGCCTATATTTTTTAAAATACAAATTAGGACTACGTGTATATAAAATTAATACACTTGCTTGTATTGCACAAATCAGCGACACACGCCAAGGAAAATCGAATTTCCCTTATCTGCTAACATCTAAAAACTGCCAAACCCGACCCCCTGTTATTTGTAATTAAATTTTAACCCATTGCGAGTCTAAAAACATGTAGGAAAATACGTCTTTTTCGCCGAGTGCAAAAACGTTCGAAAATAAAGTTAATTTTAACCTCAAACACGCTCAAACTTGCCTAGTTTGGGGATTATTACTCACATAGACAAATTGTAAGTTCTTACAATGAAAAAAAAACTGTGTTGATGGATTAAAAAATCTGTTCTAAAAAATAAAAAATTTTTGCCTTTTCACTTTGTGAAATGTTTAAATGACTAACATCTTAGGGTGTGAACCCGCAAGGTTTATCATTAATACATTTAATGCTAGCAAATTTGACATTCCCTGTTTTAGTTTTTTTAAAACATGTTTCATAATGAAGGCAATGAAAGGTGGCTCAATTGCTTAAAAAGTTTTAGAGTGTAACTCAAATATTTTGGGTAAAATAATAGTTGTAGGCTTATTTTAACTTGTAACTTCTTACATTGTAAAACTGTGTTGATGAATTCACCATTTCTGAAACACATTCTGCTTTACTTTGTGAACATGTTTAAAGGCTTAACGTTAGTGTGTGAACCGATAGTGTTTATCAACTAAATATTTAATGGTGTAATTTGACAAAACGTGATTTAGCTTTTAAACATGTTTACAAAGTGAAGGCGAGAAAGGTTCAATTGTAAATCAAAATATTTAATTTCCTAAATATTTAGTGTCGTGTTCCGGCTGAACATCGCAAGCTATCGGAATCTGAAACATGCTAGGTTTTAAAAACATTTTAATCTAGTCCTTACAAAAATAACTACAAACAGTTTTTATTAATAAAACCATTCTTACAGTATAAAACAAGTATCAAGAAAGTTACATTTAGTAAAATATCACGTGAAAAAACGAATATGGAGTTCCACACCTCTCGTTTCTCAATACACTGTAAGTGTTAAAGATGGTTGTTATTGTGTTAAAGCCAAAACAGATCGAAACGATTATTTATCTCTCTATAAATCCTGGACCTTATTTTGTTCTGCTTATAATTCGACTCGGAGGACTATTGATAAGAAGGAAAAAATCAAGTTGATTTTGGTACGTATATTAGGCTTAGATTCAGAGTGATTCGCAATGAGTGGCTCTATACGTATGATAATGCGGTAGCCAATACGGACAGCATTATCATGTATATGTTTGTACATGCTGCTAGGGTTCTTGGAAGCTTTGCACTTGAACCTTTCAATAAGAAGTCATCAAAATGTCACTATCCTAATCAAAATGCATTGTGAATATCAATATACTGTCAAGATTAAACAAACTACTCACCCAATTCAGATTTGTCCTCCATTTAATCTAAGAACATTTAGAGAGTATATCTTATGTTCCATTGGGTTGTCTGCATTAATCATGATATAGAATCGGACCTTACAGTTCCGTAATAAAAAAATGGTTTTTTCCCCCCATAGGGCCCACTGCCGCACTGGCGTATATAGGGGCACACCACACACTTTCAAGGACTACACCATGTACATCAGCCTCTCCTTGTATTGCTGGAAATTAACTTTTATCAGATGATTGCCTTTCACAATGAGAACAGACAAAGAAAAACAAACAAAACAAATACAGTTCAAACAGACCAACACCACAATACGCGAAAATGTTTGCGTCCAACGCCCCTAGCCTTCCTAACAAACGAGGTAGCCCCATTGTGGGACAATTAGTTGGTGGCCTTTGGTTAAATTGTAGCTTTTGCCACACAACAAAAAAAACAAATGCTTACAATTGCCTCCAATCACCATGAAACTGTAAGTGATATAATACCATTGGGGGGAATAAGAAACACCAATTACTTCGTATTTACATAACACTTGTTTTGTATGTTTGCTACAAATTTTATAATAATATATACTGACGTTTGATAGTTACTACATTGGGGAATAAAAGGATGTAGATTTTACAAAACACTTTTTTTCAGAAAAATTAAAAAATCATTTTCATTGAAAATCGACCAAGATATTCCATGTCTAAGCCTGAAAACAATAAACAGAAACAGTATACTTTAGTTGTGAAGGCAACATTAGGGATAACATTAACACTAACTGAAATGTAAAACCTGCAATTTAAATTCTTAATTAAGTTACAAACCGCTATAAGAGCAGGGATGTGAACACTATAATAACGTATATTGCAAACTACGACGCAGATTACATCGTGATGCATGTGAATTAGATCACTATGCGAAAAAACCTCTCTGTTTATTAGAAACGATTAGAATAACAATAATAAAGTACGTATATTTCAAAATACGACGCAGATTACATCGTATGCATGTGAATTAGATAACTAATGCGAAAACCTCTGTGATTAGAAAACGATGTATATACATCAAATAGATTCTCTTAGTGTGAAATCGTTTATTTGGATCGGCCAAAAGGAGAACCCCGGGAAAAGAACGCTATATAAAACAGAATAGCGATTTGGAAATACGACAGTATTGTGAAAACACAGATATGTTAAGTTGAGAAAAAAAAACATCCATAATATTATAAAGTCCGTCAAGTTGACCTCACATTTTGACACTTTGTGGAGATGTAGAACACGATGAACAAAGTAATTATGCCAAATTCGCCAAAAACCTTAAAAATGTTAAAATACAACAGTATGTAATGGGGAGATGATTTGAGTTATGACAATATGATTTTACTGTGAATGTAAAACGTAGGGATATGCGGTTTTAAAAAATGAAATAAAAATATGATAAAAACAAACTGACGTGATCTCCAGATTTGTGTGATTATGTGCGTTATCGCCAGTGATTATATAACTCCTACTTCATACGATTATACGACTCTTGCTTGATAGACAAATGAACTCTTTTAGAAAGCAATGGTACAGCAAACGCCTTGAAATGTGCTATTGGTGGTGGTATTTTTTAGTAGAGCCGCGTGGCTTTTCGAAATACACAAATTTCAGGACGATGGTGGTCAAGCCTCTGTTCATTATATGAAACTCGCACCCCAAACTGTATCAATTTAGAGTAACAAGCAATAGAGACTGCAAAACACAAAACCAATTTGGGCGCTTGGATGTGGGTCGAGCAAGGGTGTTCCTTTGGCGCATATTAATATTAAATTAAAACAAACCTTACAGTTGAGTTTGATTTCTCTAGCTCCATCCGGTTTTGAATGATGGTTGGGAAATATTCCTGGCAACATATAAAATACCCCGATTTTTCGACAAGATTTCACTTTTTACATGTTTTACACCAGTGGCGAGTCTAAAATTAAGAAGTTTTGGCCGCCCACCGCCTGACATTTCACGCCAATAAAAGACTGTTAGTAATTAAGCAGAAGTCGTCAAATATTCTATTTAGAAAAAAAAGAAGAGGGCAGCTTGCGTCCATGCCCCCATTCATACGAGATGTGAGAATACACGCCCCGTCTGACCGAACGACAGAGTTGACGAGTGGTTATTGATCGATCGATACTCTGCTAATACGATCAACTCTGGTTTTTTATGGCGAGCAGCCGGAGCGAATTTCTCTCCCTTACTCATTTAATACACGCACGAGACATTTGAATTGAAGAGAACTTCTCTTGCAAGACCGAGCGAACATTGGCGAGCGAATGTAGTGAGCGAATGTCTCTCGGATGAGGGCAATTCTATGGACGTCGGCTAAATATTCACTTTTGGCAACTGGGGATCACGGCCCGGCACGTATTCACTTCCTGCTTCTTGACAATTAGGCTCTCCTCCTCCGCCGTCTTCCTTTTGTTCTGAATCGTTATATGAATTAGGTACCAATATCTGACACTGGTAGTGTATAGGGGGTCACCTAGAATGAACAGAAATGGGAGTCTGCCGGGTACCATTGGTTGGGTGCAGTCCCGGGGGTCCCCAAAGGGGCCAAAAATGGGTGCTGATAGATGAGAGAGGTACCCCTTAAATCCACCACCATTATGGTGGCGCACTACCACGCCCTATATTGGCAGCACAAACGACATACTTTTTTCCCGTTGGAAAGGGTCCGCCAGACCCCCACAAAGGGACCCCAATTTGGGCTAGCTTAGATGAGCGAGGTACCATTCAGAAATAGTGTCAAATTAATAGTTGAGTTTGTGGAGTACACAATGTGTTTATAAAACCAATACATACAAATCGCAGTTGGACTACAGACCAGACACTTTCAAAAATGGCCGGGCCTAAGTCTCTTCTGTCCCCATCTAAGCTAGCCTAATATCGGGGTACCACTGAAATTAATGTAAATGATCTAGTACACCTCAGGCATATAGAAAGACCTATGACAGAACAAATCTCTGCTACCTTAGGCCTACCAGACCCTCCTAAATGGACCCTCGGGGGCCCCATCTAGGCTAGTCTAAATAGTAAAGGTACCAGCTAAAACAAGGTTTTAGATATCAATCACATCTAAAGAATACCCATGACCCTATCAGAATAATTACTACATTGCCTTGCTTCCACCAGACTCCATAATAAGCCTTTTGTGACCCAATTAGGCTAGTAGGTAGGCCTTTCAAGGTACTGAATCGGTGCGGTTTACCTCACATGAACAACCACAACCTTTGGCTTGCGAATACGAAAGTGCATTCAAGAATGAATTAAAAACCTACATTGTCTATGTCCACCCGACACATTTCTATAAAAAGATCCAAAAGTAGGTATTAATTACTATCGATTCAGTTGTTTGAGCACTCAGTTGATAATTTAGGTTAAGACCCTAATCCACTAGGAATGTGGCAATAATAAGGCACATGGTCTGTGAGAGGTATGCTGACATGTGGTAATTTATAGTTTCAAGTAGGTCCCTAAATGCATATAGACCTAAAATCCTGCGGAATTCTGCTCTGACTGTGTCTACATAGGGCCTAGGTAAAATTGAAGCTATGTCAGGTCCTACTTAAGAGGAGTATCTTAAAAGGGATGACTTAATTTGAATAAGCTAATCGTATGGCATTTATGCAAACATGGTGAGCTCCCGCCTTTTCAAAAATACGGAAAGCATATTAGACCACCCAATGGTATAGTCAATTTCAGTAGTGATGCAGTGAGTGTATGTCCCTACGTCTTGTTCAAGTAATTACGAGACATTTTCCTAACTATGTATATTTGACTTTGTGTTGATGAGGAAAAATGAAGTCATGACATATGTTTTTGAGTTTTACCTCAGATGGAGGATAAAAACTTTGAATGATTCACTTTTTGCAACACTGACCACTGAGGACCAAAATCAGTTTGGCGCCATGTCCTGCCGCCGGTGATCGTTTGATTATTTTTTGTTTCTTATAATTGAGAAGCTCAACCTACACTATGTAAAAGAATAATATATGCTATGTGGTTTCTGCCATGAACCTGTTTCTAACCTGATAACAGATTGAAGGGTCCTGTAAATTGTAATGATCAGTTACATTCCAGATTGATACTCTCCATTGCCGTTTCCTGTTTTTTTTTCACAGATAACAAGTCGAATGTTATTGAACTCTGCTGTTTTTGTTTGAGAAATGGCGAGTTACAAAATTACAGGTTCTCAAATAGTAAAGCTTCATGTTCTCTGCAAAGATCTATTTATACCATTTTGCTCATCCCCCTTTTTTTTTTTGCAAGATATTTTAAGATCCAATTTAAGATCCAATCCATTTTAAGATCCATTTTATTTCTACTAACCACAATATTCTTCTTTAATTAAATTTATTTAATTTATTTAATTAACCCATACATTGTAGGAATCAAACCCCAAAATAAACTAGGTGTAGAAGACGACGTCAGTGCCGAGACGGTGTTGGCGTTCGAAATATGGCCCTTGCCTAAATAAGAGTCACAAAATTCTGTACGTGTGTCTTTAAATGAAATTTTGAATTACTCATATGTGGGACTAGTAACAACCCATTTGGGTGGTAAAGATTTTGTCTGTGCCCATTTTTGGTATAATTTCTGAGGGTTTTGTCCTATTTCCACCACGACCCCTTTTAAATGAAAAAAAGCAGCCAAAGAGTAGGTAATTACTTACTAGCGATTCATTTGTTATTAGCACTCAGTTGATAATTTATTTAGGCCTACCAGACATCGGCGTCGGAAGCATTTTTACTTTGGGACGTACCGCTGTGGTGGGGCGCCTACCTATTTCCCTTCCGGGGGCGAAAATTCTTATTAATTATTTAGGTAACTTTAATCACATACGTTAAGCCATTATGACATTTTGAACATGTTTTAAATATCGCGGTTCACAGGACTGGAACTTCCATTTGTCTAGAAAAAAAGTAGGCCTACACCAGAAGATTTTAAAAATGTTAAGGTTCTTAATGTTAAGGGGGTGGGTGGGAGAAGGTGTACCCCTTCCGCGAAGCGCGGAAGCCTCACAATGTTTATTTTCCAAAGCACGTTTTCTCATGAAAAAAAGTATCACTTTATAATGAATATAGTTATATAAGATCAACTTTTTTTTTTTTTTTTTTTTATCACACCACAAAATAAACTAGGTGTAGCAGACGACGTCAGTGCCGAGACGGTGTTGGCGTTCGAAATATGGCCCTTGCCTAAATGAAGAGTCACAAAATTTTGATAAGTTGTGTCTTTAAATGAAATTTGAAATTAATCATAATGTGTGGACTAGTAACAAACCATTTGGGTGGTAAAGATTTTTCTATAATTTCTGAGGATTTGTCTATTTCCACCACGACACATTTATATGAAAAAAGCAGCCAAAGAGTAGGTATTAATTACTAGCGATTCAGTTGTTATTAGCACTCAGTTGATAATTTATTTAGGCCTACCAGACCCCCTAAATGGACCCTCTGGGCCCATCTAGGCTAGGCTAAATATTAAAGGTACCAGCTAAAACAGGTTTAGATGATCAATCACAGTCTAAAGAATACAAAATAACCCATAAAGAATAGTACTGCATTGTCTTGTTTCCACCAGATTCCCCTTTTCCATAAAAAGGGGTGTGGTAGCCATTAGGGAGCATATACACTCTAGATTATGTGTATTCCCCAATTTAAATTTGATCATTTAAAGCACACATTTAGCCCAAAGGCAAACATGTTCAAAATTAACATTTTGTTCCCAAGCTTATTTTTATATAGCCCAGGTTATTTTAAAGTTTACTATTAATGTACTTTAAAAAAAAGTATATCAAAATACCCCTATTCTTTATACTATATACTATACAAAACCAAAGTTTTTTAAATTCCGTTTTTATCACCGTCCAAAGGGGGGTGCCGGATTCACCTCACAACATTCGAAGCAACCGCCCTTACTCTCCTTCCACTTCCAGGGCCGCCCCAGAGGGGGGGTGTGGGGGGGTGTGAACCCCCCATTGACATAAATTTTTGTCGGCAAAAATGCTGACTTGTCGGCAATAAGGGTATAATGTCGGCGAAAGTGATCGATGCCGGATTATCGGCGGTTGCACTCCTCGGAATTTTGGTGTTTGTTTGGGTGTCTTGTTCATGCATTTTGAGAATGACTTGCTCCAAGGCCCCCCCACCCCTCCCCCCGCTCTCAGAATTCGATCGAGTGGAAAAAATTGGGTGCTACCGAGAGCGAGCGTCAGCGAGCCGGAAAATTTGCTGATTATTTCTTGAATCGACCAATGATTTTGTCGGCAAACAGACTCAAAAAAACACCCCCCATTAAAAATGGTCTGGGAAGCCCCTGTACACTTCACCCGATTCAATGCATCCTCCATCCTCACAACTTTTCCTCTTGTTCCACCATCCCTCCAGCTCCCTTCTCACATCTTCTGCACACAAAATCTCTTGCCAAACCAGGGGTCACTCTCTTCATCTTTGTGCATCTCCCATGGATCCATTTCCCACATTTCTCACACCACACTGAATTTGCTTTTACTCTCTTCCCATACACACCACATGGGTCTACCTTACTCGCTACCACCTCCCTCTCCACCCCACTCACCAGCACTTTTGTCTTCCCAAGGTTTACCTTCAGTCCCTTACTCTCAAAAGCCTTCTTCCATTTCCAAAACTTCTCCCTCAGTCCCTCCAATGTCTCGCTCATTAAAATCAAGTCATCAGCGTACAACATCTCACTCAACAAACCTTCTTTTGGACTCTCCGTGACTACATGCATCAATCACAATTGCAAAAATCAATGGCGAAAGTACAGAACCTTGATGCACACCCACCTTCACCTCAAACTCATCGGACAGATCAGACCCCACTCTAACTCTTGTTTTGGCCCCTTCATACAAACTCATCACTGCTCTAACCACTACTTCTGGTATCTCTCTCTTCCTCATCGCCGACTCCATCACATTCCTCAGTACCCTATCAAATGCCTTCTCCAAGTATACAAAACACATACACTTCTTTCCTTTAGCTCGATATTCCGTCTTGCAGCCTCCTTAAAATATACTGCATCTATCGTTTCCTCCCTTGCATAAACCAAATTGCATCTCACCATCCCTTCCACTATCTTCCGAATTCTGTTCTCTAGTGCCCTCTCCACAATTTTCAAAAAATTGGGATGCTCCAAAAACTTTCACATCCCCTAATGCACACCACAACATGTGCCTTCTTATTGCCACATTCATATTGGATTAGGTCTTTACATAATTATCAACTGAGGCTAATAATCAACTGAAATCGCTAGTAATTAATACCTACTCTTGGCTGCTTTTTTTCATAGAAATGTGTCGTGGTGGAAATAGACAATGTAGGATTTTAATTCTAGATGACTTGAATCACTTCGTATTCGTAAGCCAAAGGTTGTGGTTGTTCATGTGAAAAAGCGTAAAAACCTCACTCCGATTCAAGTACCTTGAATACCTTGACACCACAGACCATCACATCATGATATTCTACTTGCCAAACTTCACCACTACGGTATCCGCGGTGTTCCCTGACCTACTCTCCAGCTATTTATCCAACAGCACCAATTCACCTCGTTTGGTTCATACTCTTCTATCTTCTATCTTCTTTCCGAATCTTCTCTCCCAGTTTTTCCTGCGGTGTCCGCCTCAAGGTCAATATTGGGATCCCTACTTTTTTTCTACTATATGTTTAATGACATTCCCTCCTCCCTTCCAAACATTGCCTCCTTTTGGTATTATTTTGCCCGATGACACCAATATATTTTTATCACACTAAAAAACCTAGCACACTTCACAACATTTTAACAAAGAGTTAATTAATGTATCAAACTGGTTTAATAAGGCTAACAACTTTCGGCTTAATTGTTCCAAAACGAACTATATTCACTTAAAAAGAAAACATGACACAAGCACCGCCAACAAAAATCATGATTTAACAACACAAATCCTTCACCCTGTAGATCATACAAATTTCTAGGTGTAATAAGTGATCAAACTCTCTTGGAAATATCACATTTCAAAAGTACAAATCAAATATCGAATAACATCGGCATCCTTAGAAAATTCCGCACACACCCTTCCCAAAACACATTTTATTTTCACTATACCAACATTAATACTGCCGTACCGTTACATAATCTTCAAGTAAAATAGTGGGCAATTAACTGACTAACACTGGATGACAAAATATTGTCCATGGACTTCTCCAAATTCGAGTTAAAATTGGGCAATATATTCAAACTCCAAAAACGAGCCTGAGCTCATCCATAAACACCGAATACACATCTCGCACTAAACCAATGTTTCACAAGTTAAAAACAATCAACATTTTTGATTTTATTTAAAACAAACTACAAACAGAAGTTTCATGTTATCGATACAAACTCAACACCCTTCAACTCATTTTCAAAAGATTCTCCACAACACAGGACATACAGAGATACAACACTAGAAATGCATGCAAATACATCACAACTAAACCCTCCTCAAATCTAATTAAATACTCCGTTAAATACACTGGCCCTAAAATATGGAATGCACTTAGGGACAGCATCATAAGCTCAAAACCACTAGTGCTTTTAAACTTAACCTAAACATTAATGATAATAATATTCAATTAGTTATATTTGTTATAAAACCTTAATCCTTTCCAATTTCTAGTGTTCACTCGTTAATTTCAATTACATTCACATCCTTGCAAGTCATCATTTCTTGTTGGCTCACTATGATCCATATTTTCTTTTGCCCCTAATCTTGGAGTTAAATTAATGGTAAATTTTTTTGGTTTTGTTTTTTTTTTCCCACCTCCGTTTGTCTTGTCCTGTTTGTTGTGTCCTCATCTTGTCCTGTTTTGTTGTGTCTTGTCTTGTCTATCTTGTCCCGTCCTGTCTAGTAAGCCAATATTAAATGTAAAACTCTGTTAGTGAAAGGTGGGGCCATGCTCAACGGTCCATACGACTTATTATGACCTCTCCTGATTTCATTTAATGTCTTACTAAATTCAGTTAAAAAACCACCATTTATCTTTTTATATTTCTGTAATGAATTGAATTTTAGCATTATGTAATTATATTACAAAAATGCTAAAAAACTTATTTGAATTGGAATTGAATAGGCGCCTAATACTAGCCTAATTGGGTTCAAAAGGCTTATTATGGAGGTCTGGGGAAGCAAAGGCATATGAAGTACTATTTATGATATGGGGGGGGTCATTTTGTATTTCTTTAGACTGTGTATTGATCATCTAAACCTGTTTTAGCTGGTACCTCTAATATTTAGCTAGACTAGATGGGCCAAGAGGGTTCCCATTTAGGGCTGGTAGGCCTAAGGGTAGCAGATATTTTTCTGTATAGGTAATTCTATAATTTCTTGAGGTGTACTAGATCATTTACATTTAATTTCAGCTGGTATCCCCACAATATTCTAGCTAGCTTAGATGGACAGAAGAGCCTTAGGGCGGCTTTTAAAGGTCTGGTTCCTGTAGTCCAACTGAGATTTGTCTGGTATGACACATTTTGTACTCCACAAACTCAAATGATTAATTTGACACTATAGTTCTGGACTGGTACCTCGCTCATCTAGCTAGCCCAATTTGGGGTGGTCCCGTTGTGGGGTCTGGCGGACCCTTTCCAAAGGGGAAACAGTCTGTCGTTTTGTGCTGCTAATATATGGCGTGGTAGTGCGCAACCCCACTATGGTGGTGGATTGAAGTGGTACCTCTCTCATCTATTCAGCACCCATTTTTGGCCCCTTTGGGGACCCCCCAGGACTGCACCCAACCAGTGCTACCCGGCAGACTCCCATTTCTGTTCATTTCAGGTGACCCCCTATACACTCCCAGTGTCAGATATTGGTACCTAATTCATCTAACCAAATGTCTCTGGGCTGATGGTCTAGTACCTGGCCGGGTCATGCATGTCAAAAAGTGTAAACAGTCGCCGCTAGTTTCAAAACATTATATGATCTGTCAAGAACAATCTCTCTTGTTAGCTTATTTATTTGATACATTTGGAGAATTCAGAGGAGACATTCAAGCCACGAGTAGAGGATTTATCATGCATAAAACTTCTCGAGTTTCGAGAGTTCACAATGTGTATCTCATACGGCATGGCATTGCAATGCATGACCAAGTCATGACATGGAGTCTATGGAGAAGTGGAAAGTAGTAAGATGAAACTTGAAAGGCAAGTCTTGCGCGAGCATGGATGTTTCCTTTTTTACATCCTTTTCCGAGAGAGAGATTTATGAGCATAATATTATACCTTTTGGCTTGAGTGTCTGTGTGGAAATGGAGGGTACGTCCGAGGGTAATCTTGTGTAGTCTAAATTTAAAATGTTCTTGCTGTTTTCAGTATTTTAGATTCAATATCGACAAGCCCAACAAATTACCAAAATTGGGCAACACATTCACGCCCTAGGCTAGGATTCTGGCGTGCAGATGAAACATGCTAAATAAATACGAACTGTTCCTAGGCTAGGCCTTGGCCAGTAAACTAACTCCAAAAGCACAAAAACCAAGACCGAGTCCAAGGCTATTTACAAATAATTAATTAGCATAATTAACAGATTTTGATTATGCCTTCTAATTCCTCGTTGGGTACGGTAACGAACCAACGCTGACCCATGACCGAGTACGAGCGGGTCTACATTGCCATGATTGCGAGGCATATTGCCGATTGTGACCTACACGGAAAATACTGTCCAGCGACATGCTATCTCCGCCAGTTCACAAGTTAAAAAGAAAATAAAATCACAAAATTACCCTCAACGCTAATTTAAAATAGTGGAGAATTCATTAAATGTCTAACTTCATTCCCTCATATAAGTATCAAGTTTCAGTTCTGAAATTATTTTAACTATTAAATTTTAGTACCGAGACAATCCTGTCAGTACAGTATATTATAGGCGCGAGCCGAGCTCCCGATCAACTGCTGTCCGAGACAGAAATTGAATGCGAGCCACGACCCTCGCTCCCTTTTATAGATTTTGGCGAGCCCCAAATCTGGCTCGCAGCTCGCGAGCCAGCTCGCTGGCTCTACAAAGGGGGCCGACATTCGAGCCAGCGAGCTCGCGGCCTCGTTGATTGGCTACCGAGTCTGACCAAAGAAGGGCTAAAACCGCGAATACAATGCGCAGGGATTCCTAACGTTCTCTTCAGGTCACAGCAGGGAAAAATCGGACTGGCAACACCCAAAATATATACGATGCCGGTAAATTTGATAATCTTAAAAAATTACAAATCTAACTACTTTTGCCGGTCCATTTATCAACACAAATAGACGGCCGGCCATTAAGGCAAAAAGTGCTCAGAAAAAGTTTTGACGGCGTAATTTGTTACAAACATCCAACCATGTGGATTCGCATCCTCATGGGACATACAATAGCGTTTGGGTGTTGGCCATTCTAATTTTTTAATTTTGGGGTAAAAATGGCCAAAAAAGGTCAAAATAGTCCAAAAATAGGTAAATCAATCATATTGCCTTCTTTCCCAAAATTTTCATCAGAATATGTGGGTGTACATCCCAAGGAAACACAAATGACCGGATTGAGTGCTATAGTCATTCCAATTTACTTATTCTGTGGTCAAATTGGCCAAAAAACAGCAAAATTGTCTAAAATCCACAAATGAGTCATAATGCCTTCCTTTCTCAACAATCGTAATGGTAACATGTACAGTTTAACTCCCAAAGAACTAAAATTAATTGAATAGAGTGCTAGCCATTTCAATTGACACTTTGTACGGTAAAAATGGCCAAAATGTGCAAATTTGTCCAAAACTAAATTAGTCTAAACACTCTTTTATCGTCCAACCAAGGGTGTTTTCTACTACGTTCACGACCGGGGTTGCCCCCTGATCTTTTCGTAATTAAGGGACAAACATCATCTTGTTTGGTATGAAGCTACAAATGTCCTTTCTTCAAATAAAGTACAAACATAATCAAATCTTAACAATATGACGTCATAGAGCTTATTTATAACGTTATTTGAAAGCAAATCTCCCAAATCAAGGGTGTTTCGGCCATTTTCGCCATTCATTCAAGCAAAATTGGTATTTATTTGGGTCCAAAGTAAGCATATACATGTCATTACTCTAAATAATAAGAAAAATACAAATATTGTAAGTATTTGCTTACAGTAGCATCATACGTAACAAAAGTACCATTTTTTGGCATTTTACACAGTAAAGTATAGGAAGGTGTTGCCCCCTCCCCCACACCCATCACCTTCCGACTTTGATGGGACACCCTGATCTCTCTGAAGGTGGTACCTCCTTTTTTTGTTTCCGCTAAAATGACCGCAAAGGATGAACTTACAATTACATAAAGCCTTAGATCATATTCGTTTTTTGTGCGACAGGGAATCATCCGTTAGGGGGTGGTCCCCCCCCCCCCGGTTGACGAGGATTAAGGCGATATCATTCATAATTCATTTACTTTCCAAGGGACAATGATTAAAGGCGCAACGAGAGATTTTGAGGCACCCAAATATTGTGTCATAATAGTAATTTCATATATATTAGACACTCAATAGATTTCTTAACTTATTTGGTTACAGAAAATGTCTTGAAAGAGAGAAAAGGGTGATTTTTATTTGCTTATATTTCAATATAAAACATAGGCTGAATTTCGTATTTGCTCCTACACGAAATCAGAAATTTCACAGTTTTTGTACGAAAGAAGCATTTCTCAGCCTAATCCTTTTAGATGGGGATATTTTTGATGGGAAACTTTACATCAGGGCAAAATCGGTACCTTCTATTTTTTAGGGACACCTGATATGTGATATCGCTCGTTGTACTTTCAAGGTGCTAGCTATTACAATGAACACATTTTGGCGTTAAAATGTCCAAAAAGGTAAAAAAATTGTCAAAATATGGTAAAGCAGGCCTAATGGCCTCTTTTAAAATACTTTTATAAGAACATAATATGTTTCAAGGGAATATAATTAGGTGGATACAGTGCTATGTTCCATTACCATTACGGTACCCATTTAGTAGTAACGTTGGGCTAAGGATTAAAATGAACTCAAGATTGGGGGATCTCAAGTTTCATGGTTAATATGGTCAGAAAACATCAAATTAAACTATGATTGATAAATGAATGTGATGCAGCAATTTGTCCATAAGGTGTATTGTTATCCATTAAATTTACATCCCTTAGGAAAATTCATCAATAAATTAGAGTTCCAATCCTCAGCTTTGAAGTTTACCACAAATAGGTAAATTGCTTCTATTGGCCCCTATTTGTCAAATTGTTAATAAGTCATAATTCGCCGCCACCAGAGTACATTAAAGTTGCATGGTTTGCCATTTTAATCACCCCCCTGGCCCTAACAACTATTTATATTCAATAGAAATCTATATAAATTCACAGGGTAATAATTAAAATATGAACCAAGTCACACGTTCTAAATCAATTGGTTTCCCATTTTAGTGATTTTGATCCAATTTTGTGGAAATTTAAACCTTTCTTTTCTTGTCCTATTTCGACTCTGAAATCTAGGACTGGTTAGCAGTCTATTTACCATGTTTTATACTTAATTTTAATATCAGCTATCTTGATATGTACGCATATTCTTTTGACCTACCTATCAAAAAAGACCTACATACCGTTTCGTTATGTCCCATTAATTGATTTTGATCAGTTTGGAATGAATTTTGTCCAATTTATTCCACTGTGAATAGTGTAAATGGCTATTCACACTTTTCACCCTTTTCATTTTCACCTGATGAAAAGGCAAACACCTATTACTACTTTGAAAAGAGGTCCATTATAAAATGGATTTGATACTGTCAAGAACAGGCAAAATGCTCCCGATCATTGTTTTTTGGCAAAGTCTTGATCACCATTTGATACCTACATCAACATGTGGCGGACCAATGAAGTACACATCACACAACTTGAATTTAAATTATATTATTATGAACTATCAGCATCAAAATAAATATACAATTGTTTGTGATATTGCAGTGCTATTCACATTTAACAACTTTTGGATTTGATTTGTTACCGATTTATGAACAGTTTGAAAACCTTTTTTGAATGTATGTTTTACAATGTTGTCTTTGAATTTGGAATATTCAGATCTAAAACTCAATTTACTGTGCACAGCTATTTTTTTTGGAATTCTTGCATCAGTACATGATTCCAATTAAAGATAACCCACTCTATCTCACAATACAGTTCAAAGAATAACTTCTGCTTCATCAAGGACATGTCTCAAGTAGGTACAGTTCTGAGAAGTACGTCTTGCTATCGGACGATATGTCGTCGATACAGAAGAGGACGTTTCCTTATATCAGATCAGAGTCAAGTTCGTTCAGCTATACATATCTGCTTCAACCCAGAAGCCTTGGTCCACCACCAACACTGGCACCATACACAAGAACCATTCAACATCCATAAGGAATTTTCGGCTGTATAATAAAAATTACAAATGAAGATTCAAAATACCAGTTTCCGTTTAATACAAGCTTCATGATTTTCAAGTAAACTTTGGATTAGTTTTTTTGGTAACATTTTGTATTTCAAATTCTCTGCCCAAATTAATCTTTAGAAACCAGTTGAGCATATTCGACTTGGCCTATAATGATTGTGCTCATATTCCAAATTGATTTACATTACTCCGTATCAAATGGGTAGCACAAGTTTTATTCATACCCACAATATGCATGTTTGGAAATCTTTTTCTAATTTACAACATAATCCATATTAATTGTTTGTATCTGTTAACAACTTTCACTTTAAAAGATCAAAAGATAGTTTAATCCAAAAAGACAATGAACCTTTATAAATTTAAATATTTGTTGTTTTATTAATAATTATATTTCCTCTATCATAATAAACATCAACAATAACAATTTTGGTATAAATTATGAACCACTACTTACTGTTCATACATTTATCATGCCAAAACAACATTAACTTGATATGGGCTTATTCACATTCTAATTTCCATTTGAGTGGAATTTGGTTTACCTAAGTTTTGTCTTCATAATTTGCTTACATTGTAATACTTTAATCCTCCATATAAAATGGTCTTTAGGTAATTCATATTCGTCAAGGTTTCATAGACAAAAGAAATTACACTACAACGAAAGTTTTCAAATTTTGCATCCAAAACACTAACATCTGTAGTTAGGAGGAAGCTCTGGCGTTCAAGACAGTTTCACTTACAGACACAAACTCCAGCAAATCCACGCAAGGTATTTGGCTACAACAATTACACTGTTAAGTCAGCGCAGCAATCAAGAAGTTCTGATTTAACTTTAATATACATGCGGAAATGCAACCCTGTATTCCTGCATTAAGGATATAGTGCATTAACCTGGAGCAAACAATAGTTCACTCCTCCTCTGTCTAAGTATTGGAATGCACAGGCAAGCTAGTTTTCACAACAGAACACTAGACCCTAATTTACATAATCAATTTAGCTCTCTTTTCGGGAAACTAATACATTTGCCTATCAAAGAAAGTCATGGTGGTCATGACTGTCAGTCAACACAAAAAGCTCACTCTAAAGTGTATAATTGGATAAACCTATTGTTTCAATTTTCAACAAGAGTGAAAATTAGACCTTATCATGACAATACGGTCATATTTGTGATACAGTTCAGGGAGATTTTAGAAATTCTGCAATATGGTCCATGACGTTTCGAGAGATTTCTTTGACCTCAGGTGGTCAAATTATATGCGCATGATAATGTGAAATCCGGTATTGTTTCCTCGTCTCCGGTATCGACACTGAAAAACAAATTTGAATAAGACTTTCCGTTGATTAATGTTGGTGTTGGTTTTTTGCGTCAGCAACGTTGCGCCATGAGTCACTCCCAGAAATTGAGGGTTGAAAAAAGTACTCCTAAATATCGTAGACTATGCGCGATATAATCTGACTAGTGAGTCACTTTTGGTGTGTCGGTATACTTATATCATTCCTGAACACCAGTGTCCATCTTTTCAAGGTGACGATTCACATATAGTAATGACATAGCAATAGGCATGGCTATATTTCGGCCGTTGAACAAAATGTGAATTGGGCAATGCAATAGAAGTATCGACCGCTGGCATAATTATAATGCGGCATAACTGTGTTTTTTGACATTCATCATGCCCAGGGTCAGTTAATTGTTCCGCGGTCCACGTCCGGTACGCGTGACATGCATACATGGTAGGCCCGGTCTCGTTGGTGTACACGTTGTATTAGTGTGTCGTGCCGCTATCTTAAAATTTCCTTTCCGTTTTCCATTTTTTTTTGGTTTTTATTTTATTTGATAGTTACCTAACGTGTTTATATTGAGATCTGTACATCAGATTTATTTTATCTTGGTATTGTAATCGAAATTATATAATAAACGATATATACAGCGAGACTAGAGTTATATTAAGTTGTACTATTTATGCAAAGCTGAACTGGAGCAAACGTCCCAAGCCATCGTGGCGGCCCAGAAATCCCCAATTTAGACTCACCATGGTGTAACATTCCACAACGAAAGCTTGACCGAAAAAAAAAAAAAAAAATTGGGTTTTTTTTGTTTTTTTGCCACACAACTCTATTGGGCCCTGCATAGCCTCACTGGTAGACATTTAAGTGTTTAGAAATTAGAATTATATGCTAATCATCTACCATTTTCCACATTCTTGCTACTTGCTATAACTTTTAAAACCTGTGTAAATTGACACAGTTTTAAATTGGGGTGTTTGTTAAAGCTATAGCATCTTTGAATTTGAATTTGAGAACTTAGCCCATGAGCACATTTGTCCAAACACACCCCCCCCCCCCTTGTTTTGTGTTTTTTTCCTATGTGGAATACTTATTAAGGGTGAGTGAGGACAATCAACTATCAAATGAATACTTTCTTTTTTTTGGTATATTATATTTTTCATTCCGTGTAGATAACAAATCTAAAATTAAAAAGGGGGGCATTGACTCTGTTTGAAGCTATATAAGATGTTTAATATTATAAAGTGTTGGCCAAAACTTGTACAATGTCGTTTTCCTCCCTTAAACACTTAAGTGACCAAGGGGGGTTCCTAGGGACGCCCCCAAAATTTGTTTTCGCGCTGGCCGCTTTACGCGTGGGATTGTTGCGCCTAAATTTTTTGTATTGTCTGACTTTTAAATGCGCTTGTTTCCATACAATATAATTAAAATTGGCCAAGCCCGTTTAATGAGTTAATTAATGGGGTCCCATGGAACCCCCCCCTTGGGCACTAACGGAAGTCATTCAGAATAATTTTTAAAATAAGAAGAAGAACCAGAACCAAAGCAATTTTTTTTTTTGCTATATAAGTTACACTACTTAAGTAAAAACAGTTCTTAGTACCTTAAAAAAAATTAACCCTTTATGTGCTGAAAACACAATTTCATCATGGATGTTTCCAAACCGTACTGTACAACCTCTAGGGAAAATTGACGTGGCATTTTGCAAAACACAACCTAAAAAATACAGGATTCCTAAAACTGCTAGTTTTTGTGTTAAAAAATATTGTTTTTGGGTCTTCTAGAATATGATGAGTCAACAAATAAAATTAAGTTTCACAAATATGTTTGTGTAAGCGCAAGGCCTCATTTGCTTTTTCCGTCCGTCTTTTTTTCCAATTTTCGCGTTTTTTTGAAAAATGTTTTGCCCCTAATTTGCAGCCAAAATAACAAATTTCATTTTTTGTGGGGCTGATTTGGGGGTTGTCTTAATGACGCCTTCACAATGTGGTAGAAATTTCCTGCAAAAATTCCCTCGGGAAAGTGTTTTCCTTAGGGGGGGTCCCATGGAACCCCCCCCCCCCCCCCCCCTCTCTTGGCCCAACGGAGTGAAAACCCCTTGGTCCACTTAAGTGTTGAAAATAATATAATAAAACGAGAGCATCAAGGATGCTGTGACTTACTTACTCCGTAGTATGGGTTTTGAGTTGTGCAAGAATTTGAGATGAAACCACTTAGAGGTACAAGCAATAAATGGCATGGCATGCTAAGTGATAATTCCCATAGTTCATAACGGCCCTTAACCGGTTAACTTAACAGTTAAACAGTTAATGACAACTAGATCTAACAAGGAAAATAATACAACCTACTTTTTTGCAGGAGTGAGTGATTGCCAGGTAGTAGTTTTTCTCGAAATGATGTTAGGGAGCGGAAACAAATAGCCATATAGCCAGTTGGACTGACTTTGTGTATGTTAAGGCCAAACAAAAAAACAAGTTTGTTTCCGTAGGTAGCTCCAAAACCTAAATGTAAAATGCATTTATTTTTAATTTTAAAACTACATCCTATATTGACCTGATATATGGTCAGAGTTAAACCCTGATCGATGTTATGAAGCTAAATGGCATTTGTAGCGACATTGCCATTTTATACTTGGGCCCCTATGATGACTTTCATACTCTGTTTACCACACAAAATATGACCTACGCCCCCCCCCCCCAAAAAAAAAAGATCTGGCATGTGGGATAACAGAGAACTTTGAAAGAGCTTTAATGTTATACCTACAGCTTTGCACTATTTTAGACGTGTGCTGCATTAAAAACTAAATTCGCGGTGGTGGTTTTTTCACGGCTTTTCACGCTCACTATATTACAAGAATTTAAGTGTGGGCCGCTCCATGACATTTGCCTGGACAGACTTTTGAACTCATCAGCTAAGATGGATCCCATGGTGCACATATGCAGAAGTTGGGTTCCAATTAAACTTCAACTTTGCAATTGAGGTCAATTTAACATTTTATCCTATGTGTTCAACTTGACCTCACATGACCTTTGACCTTGTACATGACCTTTGACCTCATCAACATGAGGGATCCCACGTGCATTCTATGACAGAAGTGTGGTTCCAATGGAAATTTTCAATTAGGTAATTTCTTTTAAAAAAAAAAAAAAAAAGTGTGGACACACACACACACCACATACACACGAACAAAGGATTGCTAAGTGATCCTACAGCTGAGATTACAGATTAACTTTGGTACATGACCTTGACCTCATCAACATGAGGGATCCCAGGTGCTATATGCGAAGTTTGGTTTCCAATGGAACTTTGTTTTTTTCATTGAGGTCAATTTAAAAAAAAAAAAAAAAATTAGTGACACACACACACACACATATACAGCACAACGGATGCCAAGTAGTCCTGCCAGCTGGAGCTTACAGCATACTAGCTAAATATGATAATCAGCTAAATATGACTGAAGTAGTACTTAGTTGGTGATAGTGTGAAATTGCTATGATAGGGTCACGAGATGCATAAATCCCTGACATACCCCCTAAACCCTGTTTTTCCTTAACTTGAAACTGACCCTGAAAACCCCCCCGGATTCCCTTACTGTAAGATACCACTCTACCATCCATCAACCACAGACTCTCACCACATCAACATGTAGGCCTACTTCACATATGTCATCCACAGATTCATGAAAAAGTATTATCCACTGAGCCTGTCAAAATGAAGTAGTAAAAAATTTGTCTGCACTGGATCTCCTGCAAAAATTTTGCCCCTCGGGAATTTTCAATTTGGGCTTTCTTATGGGGGGGGGGGGGGGGGGGTCGACACAATCTGCTCGTTTTGGGCATTGCGGGATTTCCAATGGTCATTTAGGGGAATTCTTACAGGTATTTTCTATGGCAGCTCGTTCTCAGCGAACATTGCAAAATCACGTTTTAAATCGTATTTCAAGACAGCTCCCTCAGATTTCACGCGGCTTCCTTCCTTTTCTTTACACTTTCCCTGAAATGGCCTGTATCTTTCCCCCTTTACTCCCCCGATGCCTAGACCTCAACCGTGTCCTACATCTCTTGGACCTTTCCTTTCCCTATGCCTCAACTATCCCACCCTCCCTTTACCACTCTTTTTCCTGGTCTCCCTTCCACCCTCTTCGACCGTCCCACTTACTCCTTAGTAATATCATGATTAATTTAGGAAAAAAAATATTGGTTCAAATTCCTTGGGGTTGTGGATTAATTCACGCTGCAAAATAGGTGTAATTTCCAATAACAGTCATTGAGATTCAAATTCTGACCAGGTCTAGCCTTAAGTCAAGTCTGTGTGTGATCGTTTGATTCCTTTGATTGCGTAAGAGCGCCTACTACCATAGTCTTTGCATAGACTAGCACTCGTGTTACGCTATGAAGTTCCCGTAGACATCCTGTTGATGGATTGGTTGGAATGTTCCAACCACCCCAGCTTCCTAATAAACCTGTACATGAGGTTTGCTGTCATACCCACTAATCTTAAAATAACCCAAGTGTTGTGTTGATTGGTGAAACATAAAATTTTTTAAGATTATGCATGTACTTACATGTTTTTTACCATGAACAGTTAATTTGCTAATTCACTCTCTCTCTATCTCACAAACACACAGATGCAACAACACCACACGAACACACAGATTGCACAGATGCACACTACACCTTATGAAACATCCATAAAAATGAAGTGCATTCAAAGGAAATTTCATCTTGTAGATGGTAATACAAAGAAAATGTCAGGGAAAATGTTCTTCTAAATTAAGGTTAACATGCTCTATGGTGACAAATCAGATTATGTTATTGCCAAATTGTCATTGCACTACCCTAGTATAAAACAATAGACTAATACTAATGGATATATAAAGAACTGCGCGTGGTAGTGTCCGCCCTGGCCATCGAAATCTATTGCCCTGGTTTCTGGTATAACATAAGCATGGTCTACGTCACTTCACACTTACAATTCTGACCTTGTTGGCCTGGACTTTGCCAAAAATGGTTCATGTTCTTGATAGAGACCCTAATAACAATGCGACAAGGGGTGCCAGACAACTACAGTGACCCAATTATTGACTATTATTGATTTTTTGTCTAACAAAAATTTGTGTTACAAGCTAGGTGAGTTCACTAACCAGTCTCAAGGTTGAGTTACACTCACCAGTCCTATATAGACTTACTTCGTAAGTCAAAAAACATCGTTTTTGTTTTATTTTTATGTTATTGAAAAAGATATGCGAATATGCGAAAATTACTGGTACACATGCATCAACAAAAACAGGGGTAACCCACTTAATTCACAACAAGGACGAAATAGATCTAAAATGCATTTTTCGCTTACTGAGTCCAGTTTACATCGCCAGCTAATCCAGCTTGCCATAGACGCACAGAATACAAGCCCCCAAAACCAAGGCCAAAGTTGTTGTCGGGTGCGCCCAGAATGGGCTCTTTGTTGACAGTAGATATCTCTGAGGCTACCCACATAGCACGCAGATATTGGCCCAACAATGTTCCCCATCGAGTATTCTTGGCATCGGCATTATGTGGGTTGCCTGATTGGTACTTTATTGTCTCTCCAAGGGCAATAATGTTATTCCGTTGGTAATCTTGGCATCGGTGTTAAATCACGTGGCTAGTGCATATTGCCCAATTAAGGTGTCCCATTGGCAGCCCCGGTGGCATCGGCTCTATCAGCCACCCTTACTTGGCCAATTATTGGTGAAGAATAATGACCAAGACAGCAGCCAATATAGAGGGACCATTATTGTTGGGATAACATTGGACATTATTACTTAAAAGCACTGATTGCTTAAAAAAGCAGGGCGAGCGAGAACTATATTATCCCAGTTTCATTAAAAATATTAAATATTGAGTAGCTCGAAAAACTATCTAATTAATTTATTAAAAATTTTACTTTTTTTAAAAAAAAAATCATTAAAATAATTGTTTTTAAAAAAGAACATAGGGCCACATGGCAGCACATTAGTTCAATATTGCGTTCAATATGTAATAAAATTGGATTGATTCAGCCAAATTATTGGTCGAGCTATGAGTTGCAAAAATATTGGGCGAGAGCACTCGAGCAAAAATTTTAAAAACTCATAGCGAGACAATAAAATATTGGGGCGCAAATCATCAAAATTTATCATTATCAGCGTAGGATCCCCATATAGCGTATCGGTTGCACCTCAAAGCCATGATACATGGCCAATATTGGGCCATGAGCAAAATATAGTTATCCAATAGTGTAAGCCATATAGGCAATAAATAGCATATTGGTCCGGTATTGGACCACCATTGCAGTGTTATCTGGGTAGGTCTAATAAACGTTTCCGGGTGTGGCGAGGGGAGGCGGGCGGGGGTTTGTGGCCACACCGCTGGTGGGTATACATTACCCCTCTTTTTAATTGCCAGCAAACCGCGGCTTAAGACATTTTTTTGTATTTTGGGAAAATGCTGATAAGAAGTAAAATCGCCAACATCGTGAAAACCGAGCGAGCTAGCTGGCAACGGTTCAACTGTATTTGATCTCTAGTTCTATCCACAGTGAGGACCAAAAACATCTCCGCGGGACATTTGATTGTAACAACATGCTGGACTAATTTCATATGAAAATCATTACATTGCAGTTGATGGATGAAAAGGCGACCCACTTTTTCATAAGAGTTACAATTTCAATTGACCATAGGATCAGAGTCAAAGTTCGTATTTTAATTTTATTATCGGTATGTGGTTCTTAGGGCCTACATGACAACATCTACTTGTGTTAGTTTCATGAACAAAACTCTCATGGGAAAGTGGGTATCTCGGTACCGCGGTTGGGTCCAAGAACCACCCTACTTCGGCACTAACGGATTTTTTAGCGTGGGTACTTACGTTGGAAATAGCAATCCTCTTAAAGGTATGTGACCCGAAGGAGGACTTCGAAATTTAGCGCGAAAGGGGTACCAAATATTTTCTTATTAAAAGATAATATTTGTATACGAATTCTTTTTGATAGTAGCATGAGATTACGGGGTACGTAGTGAGTTTAGTGCGTGTTATTCTCTATACTCTCCCAAAATCTGAGAACTCACCCAAATATATATAATTTTATAGTATTTGATTGGAATTCATCTTTACCAATATATTGAATTGTTACCGTTATTGTTGGCGGAATGTGAGACACTTAGAAAAATTCGGGGTTAAATATGCACCGACTACGAAAATGACCCTATAGTTCAAACGACTCAGTTCGTGGTCATAATTTAACACTAAAATTTACCAGTTGTATTAACTTAACGGTCGGGGTCATTTTATTTTTAGTCGGTGAAGACCTAAAAACTGTAGCATTTACCAAATTTTGTTAAAGGTAAGGTTTTAGGGGTCGTCCGCGCGTCAAAATGTTCACCATTTGTCGCTTTACGTACCAAAGCGGCCCCACTGTTTTAAAATTTCCGTTAATTAAGAAAACAGATTTACGTAAATTTACGGAAAATCTGTTTTAGACAACAATACAATAAAAAACAAAAAACCATAAAAAAGTTAATTTACGGAAATTATTTCAAAATTTCTGGCAGCAAATATTTCCGGACTTTTTCGTTCCGTAATTTAAATTACGGAAAAAATCTTAAAACACACAATTTTTTTCCGTAATATGAAAAAAATTTAAAACTTCAAAAAACTTGGAATATTAATAAAAATAAAAAATTTCTTTGTAAATTTAACCTAAAAATGTTATGGAAAGACTGCTGCCAGAAATTTCCGTAAATTGACTAAATTTTTTTAACGTGTAGTAACCTCCGCCCGAATTTAAACAAGGCACATTTTATCGGGAAGTTCATAAAACGTATCGGGAAGGAAATCGGTTTATGTTCAGTCGTCTCCAGTGCGCATAAACCTTCAAATTTTGGTCAATCCAAAATTATATTAGTTAAGTCCAAAACCTCAATCCCGTGACCATTCTCTGGCAAGTAAGGTTGACGATTGATTTGACTTCTGTGGACCATTTAGAAAAATTTGGCCTCCACTGTCCCTCGCGGGAAACATCCCGGCATTTTTGCTAGAGGCAAAAATCCAAAATGGCCCCCCGACCCGACACCCCATTTGAAAAAAGTAGAGTTTTGAACCAGTGCGGGGAAACCAGAGAACCTATAAATCATGTCCAATGACTCTTATTGGGGTAAATTCGGACCCAAGGATTCAAAATCTAACATAAGCTGTACGTTATGACACATTTTCGCCAGAAATCCAGATGGCCCGCCGACCCATTTTGAAAAATTGAATTTTGAAACCGGATGGGAACCAGAGCACATATAATCAGGTCGATACTCTTTTTGCGGGTAAATGGACCCAGGATTCCAAAGCTAACATCAGGTTTTCGTTATCACATCATTGTCGCCCAGAAATCCAAGATTGGCCGCCGACCGCCATTTGAAAAAATGATTTGAAACCAGGACGGGGGAACAGGCACTTATAATCATGTCCAATGACTCTTTTTGGGGGTTTAAATCGGACCCAGGATTCAAATCTAAAATTAGTGTCAGTTATATGACATCATTTCTGCCCAAAAATGCAAGATGGGCCACGACGCCATTTTGAAAAATTAGGGTTTGACCCAGAGGGAGACACCAGAGCACATATAATTCAGTACAAATGACACTTTTTTGGGTAAATCTGCCCAAGGATTCTGGAATCGACAAGCTCTGACGTTCTACTATCATTTTAGCCCAGAAATCCAAGAAAGAAAGCCACCGAAGCCATTTGAAAAAAAAACTAGGTTTGACACAGATGGGGGAACCACAGCACCTCTAATCAGGTTGTAAAATGACACTTTTGGGGGTAAGTCTTGCACCAAAGGATCCGAATCTGAAATTAGTTATAGCTCATGTAGATAGAAATATGTTTTCGGGTAATTGCATGATTCCAAAGAAAAGTTAAGTTGGAAGATGGGAAAATTATTTTTCTAGCCAAGCAAGTTTGATTGAAATCACTTAAAAACATGACTAAACCATTAATCGTTAGTTCATTGCCATTTTTTTAGACCAATGACTTGACTTACTTGACTTTAAATGCATAGGACGGGTGTCCGTTTGCTCTCCTAATGAGTAATGCTCATCCCCCATTATGGTATGACCTTTGCAATAAATTCGGCATTTTGGAGGTCCAGCCTGTTCCTTAGGAATCTGAGTCCTTCCATCTGCTGGGGGTGACCTGGCATCACGCTGTGAAGTCTTGCGTATAGGATTGGTTATTGGTATCAGTGTGTTCAGGCAAATGGCGACAGTCCCAAAGCACTTCAGCCCCGTCTCCTGGTGATGCATCGTGATGGTGGCATGTGATGTTCAGACGCTGTCTAAATTTATCATTTCTAATTTTGTCCAGAAGGTCACTCCTAGGATGGACAGGAGACATCTCATATCAAAGCTTTCTAGCTTTTTGCAGTTTGTCTGGCGCCCAATACCAGGCTCTGCTTCCTAGGTGGCCATCGGGAGTATAAGAGGATGGTTATATTCTGACTTGGAGCGATCTTGTGATGTCGATGTCATGATTGCTCCAGAGGTATTCCAGAGGGTATAACGAATGCCCTGCTGCTCTGCTACGTCTTGTACGCCTCTTGATGTCTTCCTTAACTGAAGGGGCACATACTTCCAAGAAAGGCAAAATTCACTTCTTTGTCCAAGGGTTGTCTGGTTTAAGGGTGAGTCTCTGGGTCATCGGACAATGATCTGCATTTAGATGGTTGCTCTTCTCCCCATTTGGCGCAGGCTTTTTCCAGTTCTGTCGGTGGATAGCTGTACCTTTTCAAAGCCCCATTTCCCGCAGGGTTGTGTCATCGGCATAACGAACTGTTGTGATTTCATCTCTCCCCATTTGGATTCGGAGCCTAGGTTTTGAACTCCTCTCATGTATCAATGTTCTAAGAAGAGATTGAGAGGATAGAGTAGAAGGATCCCTGTCACACCAACTAAGACTTCGAACCAGTCAGTGAGTTTTCATTCACCACACTTGAGAATATGTTTTGCTCATACATCTTTTTCAATAGGTCTACTAGCTTGCTTTCTACCCTCCAATTGATTCTTAAGCATTTCCAGAGTGCCTCTTTCCAAATGGTATTCAAATGCTGCTTATAATCTACCAAGTTCCAGTGTATAGGAACGCGGTCTTTATTTGGCCTTCTCTAGCATTGGCAACAATAAAAACAGCATCAGTAGTACCTATTGAGCTTCTAAATCCACATGCTCCTCTCCAAGGTAGTCATATATGGTGTCATGTGAATCCGGTTCGGATCATTCTACAAATACTTTTCCCTGGGAGAGACAGTAAATAATTGCTCTATAGTTGCATGTGAGTTATTTTCAACAGTAGCTGTTTCATAGCTGGACCACCTGCTTTCCGGGTTTCAGCAGAGATTTTATCCCCTCCACATGCTTTGTTATTTTTTTAAGTTCCTACATGGCCCTCTTCTACTTCCTTCTTGAGAAAGGCCATGCATGTTGAGTAGAATTGCAGTTCTGGGATAGGGAAGTACTTCTCATCTCTGGGGGAATTCGGTATTGAGAGTTGCTTGAGTGTTCTTACCAGCCTTCATTACTTATCTGGAGCAGTTTTGAGGGGGAGGTGGGAGCCATGTTTGTCTTTGGCAGCTGCTGCAGTGAGCTTCTTTAATCACTAGTCTACGGATGAACTTGAGAGTTATGGCTGTTGTCTAGGCAATGTGTATCATGTCAATCTCTTTAACTCTTTTCGAGCAGCTTCGTCGATCTTTACGTGATATTGGACTTCCTTGTTCAGGTTGAAGTAGTTGGACTTATTATGTGCAGTTGGGGGTTGTTCATTATTTGGATCCTTGCTGTCCATCTTTGATGACATGCCTTTCTTTCTTTTTCTTTCTTTTTTTCAGCAAACCCTGTTTGCCAGTTTATTCTTATTCATATCAACGGACTGTAACCTTGCAAACATAACATAATCAACAATTCACAATCCTTACTCTAACAAAAAATAAATTTAACCATTCTTTTCTCTATGTGCGATCTGCCAGTTCCTGTCTGAAAAGAAATACAGGTTTTGGATAACTTCCATATTTAAATGTGCTGATGCACAATTTTGCAATTGAAATAATTTGTTTGCATATACATTGAAATTCTTGCCATCTTTAGGATAATAAATAAAAACATCGTGACGGACAAGCTTTAGAATAACCAGATTGTTTAGTTAACAGTTCATTAACAACATCCAGATTCTATACAGATTTTTGCGTTAAAGAAAAAGTGTAAATATATTCTTCTCATTGCACGTCTCACACTTTATCTGTATTTGCCTTTCCACATCTTCCTAGTAAAAGTCGTGGTGGGAGTATACGTGACTTAGTTATCTTCCAATTCAATGTTTTAAGCCCATAGCTTCATAGTGTTGGCAACTGGCTTTCAAATTTCTGCCAATTAACTCATTTCTGGAAATTCCTTTCCAAAAGATTCACAATTGTATGTTGTTAAATTTGTTAGCTTCATTGGATACCATTACTTTGAGTACATTTTTTCTAAAGGGTAAAAGACTGTTGCAAATGTGCACCAAGGACGTTTTCAACGTTGATATACTTATGTCTTGTTCCAATTTCTTAAGGGCATCTTCTATTCCTCTCTAGAAAGGAATGCCTGTTGAGTGAGAATTGCCCGGTCTGGGATGGAGTGAAGTACTTCTCATATATGGGGAATCGGGTTGACGAGGTTTGCCCTGAAGTGTTCTTCCAAAGCACTTCATTACTTTCTCGGAGCAGTTCTTGAGGGAGCAGTTTGTCTTTGGCAGCTGCTGGCGTGGAGCTCTTTAACTCACTAGTTAAGGATGCAACTTGGGAAGAGTTCAGGCTGTTGTCCTAGGGGCAATGTGTATCTTAACTCTTTAACTTTTTTTTTTCTTTTTCGAGCAGCTTCTTCCAGCTCTTTACTTGATATTTGAACTTCCGTTGTTACAGTTTGAAGTAGTTGGACTTATTATGTGCAGTTGCGGTGTTATCATTGGACCTGCTGACCTTCTTTGATGACATGCCGTTCTTACTTCTTCAGGGGGCCTTTTCACACCCATGTTTCCTCTGTTTTTTATGTGTTCCTTGAAGTTCGTCCATAGCCCTTCAACATCAGGGTCTTATATTGGAGGAGTGGTCCCAAGGCACCACCTATCTTGCACAGAATTCTGCTGAAATTGTGGGGTCCTTGAACGAATGACATCATACTTCTTGAGGTACCGTTGCTATACTTTGGTTTTGGTAGGTATAAATTTCACCTTACCCAGCACCAGGTGTGAGTCTGGAACCGCCATCGGCCTGAGCAGTACGATCTGCAGTTCTGAAGGTTTTCAGTGTCCAGTTGGGTAAATGCATGAAGTCAATATGTTTCTATATTGCAAACAGGAGATGTCCATGTTGCCTTTCTACACTCCTGTGTGGAAGTAAGTGTTGAATACAACATGGGTGGGGTGTACAGAATTCCAGGAGCTTTATCCTCTGTAGTTGATTTTTCCAAGTCCATAGCTACCCAATGTGGGTGTCCATTCCTGGTAATCTGTCCCTAGTTGGCCATTGAAATCCCCCATCAGGATGAGTGAGGGTTTGCTTTCGTAAGAGTCTATGTACTGTGGAGCTGTAGGGTGTCATAGAACTTGTCGCTCTCTGTCTCACTGTGTTCAGATGTGTGGGCATAGACCTGGATGATGTTTACTATGCCCTCCGTCATATTAAATTTGGCTGTGATAATTATTGGTGAGACTGCTTCATAGATTGACAAACACGGGGCGGCTTTTGGTATATCATGATCCCTACGCCATCGCTGCATGATGCTGTCACTTCTGCTAGACAGTAAAATGGTAAAATTCCCTTTATTATGAGGTCTCTTTTCCATCAGGTGTGTTCACAAGAGCCAGGGAGGTCAATATGGCTGCCTCCAGGAGGCGAGAATTTCCCAAGACCGTTTCTTTTGCAGTGTCTTCACGTTCCAAGTACCAATATTTATGCTGCTGGAGCGGCGGCCAATCGGGATTTTGGGCAAAAGATGTATAAAAGTCAAATAAGTTAGACTTAAATTCTTGGGTCGACTTACCAAAAAAGTAGTGTCATTGTACATGCTTATAGGTGCTCTGGTTCCCCCTCTGGGTAAAAACTTAATTTTTTCAAAATGGCGTCGGCGGCCATCTTAGATTTCTGGGTTGAAACACGATATCATATCGTCAAGCTAGTGTCAGATTCAGAATCCTTGGGCAGATTTACCCGAAAAAAGTGTCATTGTACATGATTATAGGCGCTCTGGTTCCCCGTCGGTTTAAATAATTTTTTTCAAATGGGTCGGCGGGCCCATCTGGAATTCTGGGGCGAACATGAAACTGATGTCATAACGAAACTGATGTTAGATTTGGAATCCTTGGGTCAATTTACCCCCAAAAAAGAGTCATTGGACATAATTATAGGTGCTCTGGTTCCCCATCTGGTCAAAATTAATTTTCAAATGGCGTCAGCGGCCAATCTTGGATTCTGGGCGAAAATGATGCATAACGTAAAACTGATGTTAGATTGAATCCTTGGGTCCGATTTACCCCAAAAAGAGTTATTGGACATATTATAAGTGGCTATGGTTCCCCGTGGTTCAAACCTAATTTTCAAAAATGTAGTCGGCGGCAATTGGCATTTTGGCCTCTAGCAAAAAAGCCGGGATTTTTGCGAGGGACCATGGAGGCAAATTTTTTATAAATGGACATAGAAGTCAAATCAATCGTTCAACCTACTTGCCAGAGAATGGTAACGGGATTGAGTTTTGGACATAAACTAATTATTCCATCTTTTGAATCCTTGGTCCGTTTGCAAAGGAGCAAACAAGTATATAGTATAGGCTAACTTGAAATTCGTGCTTCTACAGAATGCAAACAATTAGACATAAGGAAATCTTGACAAAAAAAAAAGACGGCGAGATTCGTCATAGCGTCAGCTGAAGAATTACAAGGTTCTAACGGACATTTTAGGTTTTGTTATTGAGATAATAGAATTTGTGAAATTACATAAAAGCTGAATAAATTATATAAAATTTTGTTTAGGTTTCAACCATATAAATTTGTTTAAAGGGGCATTTCGTGATTCCAGCACCTTCTGTTTTATTCATTGTCACTAAATATATTGGAAAAGCGTTATTCACAAATTTTTTAGTTGATCCCGACTTTGCGGGTTTTTTTTTTTTTTTGGGTTGTGAGCAACTGCTGTTGTTCCCACGGCCCCCCATTGGCCACGTGTATAAATTTCTGTCCGTTTAAGACAGCAAAATTACAAATTGCGAATTCTTACAGATACGACTGAAATTGCACGTAAGATTGGTCCCCATGTAGATTACTAATGTTAACGGTTAAGATGATAAAAAAATCTCAACTTTTTTAGGTAAGTTGGGGGGACGAGGCTTTGTGGATCACAGAAGTGGCCCCTTTTTAAGCACCCCCACTCTGTAAATTGTTTTCGTTAAATCGTTTGTTGAACTTAAAGGGGATGGCAGATTTTGAGAACGATCGAACGTTTTCATCTGATAGACTGGACTTCACCCCAAAACTCCATCTCTAAATTTTCGCGCCGATATTTCAACCGTTTTGATGTGAGACCTAAAAACGTGATGAAGTGCTGTGTAAAATTAATATTGTTCAACAAACTGGGGCCATATTTTCGCTCTAAACGTAAAAATAAACATAACTTTAGCGCCCTAAGAGTTTCACCAGGGAAATGAGAGGAAGAAAAATAGTTAGCTTGTTAGTAGCTTTTTGGTCCAAAATTTGGACCACTTCCGGTTAAATTGGGGTTCCCTGGGGAAGAGGCTATCGGGCCATGGACCTTCAAAACGTCCGTATCAATAATAGCCAACATGCAGAATTTGTAATCTCAGCTACAAGATTATTTTGCACTTGCAAACTGTTTTGATCGGGTTTTGATTCATGAAGGAACAGGCTGAAAACGTTAATAACGTACTTCCCAATAAATCTAAAAGCAAACAGGTTGAATGATTAACTGTTTCATGTATGTCTGTCTATATTTTGATCAGTATTTCCCACCACTTTAGCAAGGTCTGAGATTTATTGCTTACTTTTTCCCATATGGAAAAAGGAACAGAAAGCGCCTGTTCTTCTTACGACTTACAACACATGAAGGGGTTACCAAAAGGGACCGCCTCCACCACTCATTAGCGTACGTCTTGACGTGTAAACGAAAAAAAAAAACGACTTTTTACGACATTTGAAAAACATTTTGGTCCGTATTCCAAAAAAGCTGTTTAAACGTTTAGTTAAAAACGAAAGTTATCTCCGAAATGTTAGGTATAGGGGTGATTTTGACACGACAAAAGCATCATATTTGTCATTATTTACCAAAGAAATTTATAAGCTCATTACTGTTAATGAATGATACTTATCCACATCACTATTTCAAAGTTAACGATGATCTTAGTTTGTTTTAAACAATGTTTTTTAGTAAACGTTGTTTTGGAATACGTGCCACTAGGTTGATATAAAATTGCTGTTGTGAACAAAAAAAACAGCTTGACACTATTTTTTTTAAAATGGACCTCGTCATGATATTATTTCTTTCCTTTTTTCAACCTAGGCAAAAACGTCTGGTGCTTTTATTAACAAACAACCACATTGAAACAAAGACCGAGACAAACATACAGTCCCACCTTACACTTACACAATAATACGCAAATGTCAAATTAAGTATCTTTTATCGTTCAATATTTTTTCTTTTTAGGCAAAGTACCGCGGTAATTAAAGATCGCGTGAGAATCATGGAGTGTGTTTTTCTTTCATGTATGGCATGGTTGTGTGTGTGAATAAAGTCTTTTGGTTG
>JAMKCH010017207.1:0-37446 GCA_023653785.1 Ophioderma brevispina
TCTGTCCACTGCGCATCGATGGTGCATCCAGACTTGCATCTGGGCTTACTTGATTGGAGTCCCATATGGTGTCACTTGTTGTCCCACTGTAAAGCAGGAATCAAGGAAATCAACAGAATCAGTACCGGGAGTAAGAGAGAGCGAGGGGTACCCCCCAAAATTATAAGGGACCAAGACCCGACCCCGAAAGATTTCTCTTTATCCACCGACCGGGATCCCGAGGGAACTGCCCTAGAGTTCCCCGACCTGTGGAAGGGGGCCCACCTCTTCCCCTGTAAGCCCGACGGGAGAGAGACCTTCGACCGTGTCCCGACCTTGCACCCGAGTCCCGACCTCTAGTGAGGAGGGAGGGGGATCGGGGCGGACTTCCTATGTGAACTCGAGGGATGGCTGGGGGCAGTGAAGCCCCCGACCTTCTACCTCGAGGTAAGGCATCTCAACCGAGAATACCCCCAGGCTGGCGGGTGCGACCAGGAGGGGGGAGGTAAGGGGCGGACTTCCTACCGTGAACTCGAAGGATGGTAGAAGCGGGGAGCTCCAGACCTTCAACTCAAGTTCTAGGCGAATCCAGCTACCCTTCGACCCCCCCCCCCCACGGAACACGAGCAATACCAGGGGAGGGGAAACGGGATAGAGAAGGAATGGGGTTCCCCACCTTCCCGAACTCATAAGGGAAGAGTACGGGGGCTGATAAAACCGGGGGCTGATAAAAGACCCTGATTTACCCACTTCCGGTTTGAGGAGGGGGGTCCAAAACCATGTTAGATCCGTCCAACCACATCCTAGCGATGGGGGGAGACTCTCGGAGGAAAACTCTATGGGACCCAAAGGATTCCCCACGCCCCTAAGATAGGGCCCGGGGCATGGGAGCGAGCCCCAGGGGTACAAGGCAAAAACCAAAAAATTGACGTATAGCACACTGGTCGTACCATACCTGAAAGTTAAAAAACATGGAAAATCAGCTGAAAGAGCCCGATGGGGTCTGGCCTACCATACCTAAAAATAATATCATATTTTTGCGTCCAAACGGCATTATCATAATAAAACCACGTTTTTAGGCACCGAGGCTTACAAATAAATACTCAACGTGGCGATATAGGCTAGAATATTGTTTACAATTTTTCCTGGCACTAGCCTGATAAAATAAGTAACAGGTGAGAGAGGCTCATAAAATCACCAGTTCTCAGGGAAAAACGTCCGTCCTAAAAACGGAAAGAGAGAAAGTGGGATTTACAAGAGGGGGCCGCACAAATCTCGGGCTAGGATAGGCGGCCTCTTACATGAATACAATTCGATATACGGCGAGATAAACATCGAAAATAAATCTAATTTCGCCGAATAACACAAAACGCTTAGGCTACGTTTTTTCTAAGGGTATTAAGTGATCGAATCGACGTTTCTTTCTGGTAAGTGCAGCTATTTGCCGGCAGACTGGAAAGGATTTTTCGGTTTAGCGGTCAGCGATAACGCATGCCCCAATTGAGAAACAATTTGATAAGGGCGATTCACCCACGAGGGCGGGGTGAAGTTGCCCGAAAATAGTGCGCGCTATCGGCGAACTATTTTCGCGGTAGCGCAAAGGTTTAATGGGATAGAGGTTTCTCGTCGGGCCCAAATGAGACCTTTGTGCAAAAGTAAGGTCGCGGCGGGTAGCGGAGGGTAGCTAGCGAGGAGAGCAGTGTATGGACTCAGTCTTGATGTGGGGGCAGGTCAAGTTACTATACCTAGACAGTAGTCGGACCAGTTAAATCCAATATGACCAGTCTTGGTGTGTGGGGCGGTAAGTATAATAACTTAAAAAGTTCATGGACCTGCCACAAGAACCTTGTGGAGGCCACAAATTCATGTCATTAAACCTTTACCCTAACGTTAACCATAATACCCTAATCTTAACCCTAATCCTGTCACTAGTTCATTTCCATTGTCACAAAGCATAAATATAAAGTAGTGACGAAAGATGTGCTACAAAACCAAACATAGCTACACAGCATAAACGGACTCTGTGAACTGTTAAAATGTTTAACAAAGTGTCCGTTGAAGGAATCCCTAGGGTTTTAGCATGCAGGTTGGATAAATTTAGAGCTGGGCCTCAAAGTGATTTGGATAGATCAGGAAGCAGTCTTGAAAACCAGTGTAAAGGACTACAGACCGATCACCAACCGATATCCAGATAGACTTTTTTGGCCACTGTTTAGTTAGTTTAGGGATTGTACATTGATTCGTACGTTGTTTATGTTAATTCATATTAAGGGGTTACACTACATGATAGGATGGTTTGAGGCAGCATCTTTGGTCACACGTTATTTCACACCAATATGGCTAACTTTTGAACACGATTGGACATTTTAAATTGTTGACCCCTGTGTAACCTTAAACTCTCCCTATTGAAAAAGTGACACACAATTTGAGAGTACCTATATACCAGCAGTTGAGTGATCCATAGTGTCTATACTAAACATTGTGTAAACCTTTTGTATTGGGGGTATGCAAATGAACTACTTAAATAAGACCCTATGAAATTCTTCTCCTGCTCTGCAAGGTTAACCAATTCTTTAATTTTTGAGTTGAATGAATTGCTTTGAATATTTTTTTATTTTTATTTCAATAACACACATGTTCATAACTTAGTGACCAACTATGATCTCAAAATGGAATTAAGGTTAGACGATTCTATGATTAGTAATGCGTGTTATGAGATATAGTCTATAGAGTCATGACTTTCCCGTTACCCAGAGGTCAATCTATGGTCTTCTAGGATTGTGGGTCGTATTTTGATCCTTTGACTCACATTTGAATGTTCTGCAGCTTGTTTCAGGACCAAGATTAAAAGTAATCAGACAGTAAAATGAATCAGATCAGATATTCAATTTCTTAAAGGACCATGGCCCGATCGCTAATAGCCTCTGCCCCAGAACCCGCTTTTACCCGAAGTGGTTCAAAATGTGGTATCAAAGAAAGCTATATTTTCCTCATTGCCCCTGCGAAATATGAGGGCTAAATCGTGTTAGGGTTGGAAGTTAAGAGCGAAAAATGTACTCCTATTTGGTCGGACCAATATTAATTTTACAGAGTATATATGGGGCTCACAAAATAACGTTTTTGCCTCTCACATCAAAACGGATTGAAAATATCGGCGCGATAAACTTTACAGACGGGGTTTGGGGTAAAGACAATTCTATCAAGAATGAAAACTCATCCCCCTTTAAGAAAATTTACACAACTGTCTTATGAGGCTTCAAATTACAAGGCTTTTCTACGGTATGTGGAACCTCACCCAAAAAATCGTTTTTGTGAGAAGTAAGAATATACAACACGAAACTTATTATTTATCGGATGCAAAAGTTCTGTAAAATGAACAAAATATGGTTCTAAATTTAAAACTACTAGTTCTCCAGGTAAACAAAGATGTAGTATTATTATAATATTTCCCTGGAGTGGCCAGCGCACGATAGTGTTGAAAAAACCCCATGTGCGCTTGGCCGGATTCGACGGCGACCTTCGTATTACATGCACGACGCTCTAACGACTGAGCTACAAGCTGGGTCGGTAGAAGACGATTATGATAGATATCATCTATAGGTGTTAGGTTCGAAAGGTGTCCTTCGCTTCCTAGGACGATGATTCAGACAAATGTATATTTACATATAAGATTTATTTGTTTTGAAATTTAAACCTACTAGTTCTCAAGGTAAACAAGGATGAAAATATTATTAACCTTCGGAACTAACACCTATATATGATATCTATCGCTGCTCTACCGACCCAGCTGATAGCTCAGTCGGTTTAGAGCGTAATGCATGTAATACGAAGGTCGCCGGTCGAATCCGGCCAAGGACATGGGGTTTTTCAACACTTATCGTGCGCTGGCAATCTCCAGGGGGAAAGATTAATAATATAATACAAAAGATGGTTCTGCCAATACAAAAAAGTCTTCAAGACTACAATAGCTACCAGACACGGCCAGTTTTAATACCATGCGGCTTATAAGCTGAACCAGAATTGAGCAAATCAAGGAGCAAAAATAGAAGTTCATTCACTAACAAACTAACAGGTTAAGGTATACTGAACTTATCCATTACTACCTTACTTTTTCGTGGGAGAGAGTGGCCTAGGGGTTAGGGTGATTTGCCTGGGGCGCCAAATTCTATCCAAAAACAAAAATACCGGGTTCGAATGCCCGGTGCGGGTAACTTGCTGGGATTTATTCGGGTGCTCATTTATGGATTAAGTATACGAGCTATTGATTAAATACAGAATACCGTCTCCTCCATGGTTTACTTGGAATTGGGACAAAGGAATCATGAAAGCATCCCGTCCTTCGAAGGGGACTTAAACACGTAAGTGACCAAGGCGGTGGTTCCTAGGGACCCCCCAAAATTTGTTTTCACGCTGCCGCTTTACGCGTGGGATTTTGCGGCGCATTTTTTTGTAATTGTCTGACTTTTAAATGCGCTTCTTTTCATACCAAAATAATTAAAATCGGCCAAGCCGCCGTAATGAGTGAATTAGTGGGGGGTACCATGGAACCCCTCCCCCCCCCCTTGGGCACTAACGGAAGTCATTTCAGAATATTTAAAAAATAGGAATAAGAAACCAAGAACCAAAGCAATTTTTTTGTGATATAGTTCACACCCATACAGGTAGTAAACAATTATTTAGTAACATTAAAAAAATTAACCCTTTATGTGCTGAAAACAAACAATTTCATATGGCTGTGCCAAACCGTTACTGTACAACTCTCTGGGAAATGACGTGTATTTTGGCAACACCCGTAAAAACTACAGGATCCCTAAAAACTGCTATGTTTGTGTTAAAATATATATGTAATTTGGGGTCTTCTAGAATAGATATCAACATAAATAAGTTTTCAAAATTGTTTGGTGTAGCCAGGCTCATTGAATTTCATCTTTTTTACCCATTTTCGCGTGTTTGAAAACAATTGTTGTTGCCCCTAATTTGCAGCCAAAATAACAAATTTATTTTAATTGTGTGATTTTTTATTATTTGGGGTGTCTGTCGCCCTTCACATGTGGTATAAATTCCGTGCAAAAATTCCTCGGGAAAGTGGTTTCCTTAGGGGGGGTCCAATGGAACCCCCCCCCCCTTGGGCACCAACGGGAAGTGAAAAACCCCTTCGGTCATTTAAGTGTTAGCCGTCGTCCCGTGTAAAGAGAGCACAACTGTACATGTTACGTCGCAGTCAGTGTCGAATAGAGTAGGGTGAAAACCCCTGATTGTTCCCACCGCCCCCAGTCTCAAAAAAGAAGCATGTTGGAGCGTCCGATCGTGTCCACGCGCCCTGATCAGCTTCCTCAGTTGAAGAACATGTTTGAATAATCCTGACAACCACCACAAGCCTTACACTATTAGACATTGGGACACGCTAATAAGAACGAGGTAACCTTATATACATACCAGTGAATTACATGGGAAACCTGAAAGAAACTAATTCACCAACGCAAACTCTGCTTTAGGTATAGACAAAGAAATCAGCCATTTGTTTCACCAATTATGTTTTGTCTGTCTAGACAAAGCTAATTAAAGTTACTGTGCTTCAATTTGAAGGTTCCATCTGTTCAAAATTTAAGTCCCTAATATAGATCAACGCTTAAAACCTAAACCTTTCCCATGACCTTGAACGTATTCTCATTTGCCTTTTTGAAGTTGGCTTTAAAATTGAAGCCGTTGGCCCTATTGTGATCGGCCTTGTTCGTTTTCCATACACTGACAAAGCTGATCTCAGTTTTTCTCCGCACTTGTGCGATGCAGTTTTTAGTTGCAACCAGACTGCGCTACGTGGGGTTTCTATCTTATTACATTTTGAGCCCACATTTATGAGGAAAATTTTTTGCCAAAAGGTGGCCCTTGGTGGTCAATGGGCAGGAAGGGTCTTTAATGGACCCATTTACCGCAATATCTGGTGTGTGCAATGCTGCAAATGCGTGAAGTGATTTTTTTTTTTCGAGACACATGTCAGAGACGTGGAGATAAAGAGGCTCTCGAAAAGTATTGTTGGGTCCATTAGTCTGTTTCACAGCCTGGGAAACTGATTTCCTACTCCACTTTAAACAGGCTTGTGAGGTAAAAAAACCTCTCTCGAAAAACGCTGACGCGCTCGGCCGCATCGCATTCGCTCGCGTGCTCTTTTAAAAAAAAACCGAGTCTTGACAAAGACTAGGTTCCATAGGACCCCCTTGACGATAAGTCTGGGAGAAGTTAGGTCTAAGTACAATATTAAATGGAGTTTGTGGTGGGAGTAATATGGACGTCAATAAAAGTATCACAATGTCCAAAATGCCTGGAATTAAGCAGCTGGCTCATGTTTTAAATAATCGTTGGATATAGGTCCAACAATTACCGAGATTTACATCACAATCAATGAACTGTTTAAACCATAAATATGTGTAGCCTTGCTTGAAGGTCTTACGCACCGTACCCTTAGCTTACACATGGTACAAATTTATATTTCCGTGATTTTTATACAAAATCGACAGCCCAAGGAATACCAAATTTTGACCTACAATTTGAAATAATGCCAAATCAACATGACAGTGTCTTTTTAATTGAAACAGACAATCCGGCGTAAATGAGCTGTGATATAGTCCCTAAGGTCCATCCAAATTCCTCTCTCTAACAAACTACTACGTTCAAATATTGCTGACGCCGGATTAAGGTCGTCTTTTTACTTGAAATGAGGTACAATCCTGGACAAAATCCCTATTGGCCAGTCAGACTAAGTCTCTTACCGAACGCGACATTACAGTAGTCAAGAATAACGAGTAGGCTCTACGAAAAATTCAAGGGAGGTCGGTAAGTAATAAAGCCTCATTGGCCAGTGGGAAAAGGCCATTTGTGGCAAATACTATTGGGGGAAAATTATTTTGACCATGAGTCTGTCGTTTGGCTCAGATTCTTAAGGTTAATCACTAGTCAAGACTAGAAAGTGATGAAAACTGAAGGAGTGTCAAATGACGAAGATAAAAACGATACATATTTAGATGTTTTCCTAATAGTCGCTTTTGCACTAATCCATAATTCATGTGATGGTCCCTGGATAGTAAATCCGGGAACTTTCACTCAGTGCGTGAATTGACTGCGCAAGGACAATTTTGTTCGTTAATACTTCACTACATCTGCAGTAGACCTGCAATTGCCAGGAGTTGGCGTGGAGTTGCGTTGCCCGAATTGGGCGTAAATCTCCAAAATACGAAATTCATTTTTAACTGAATTGCAATGCGTTTGCGATGAGTTACGGCAGCAAATATTTGATATATTGACAATGCAACTCACTGCACAGCGCATTGCAGCTGGTTCACAGTGCTGCACTCATAGTCTGTGTCACATGTAATTATTTACACTGCCGCGAGAAAGGTTTCAATTAAAGACCTATCATGATTCACCCGAAAGAGTAAAATATATTAAAATTGAAGAAATGTCTTTCAAACTGAAGGATACTTCTGTAAAGTTCTCATGCGTTATTTTTGCAACTGAAAATGAAGAACCCGCAGTGTCAAACATATGAATCTCATTCAAATCCTGTTGTAGTAAGTGTCCCGTGACTGCCAGCAATGACTATTTTGTCGTTATTAGATGGCGTTCAGTCTTAGCATTGAGATTGTAATAGGATTTTCTACCTAATCCGAGGGTACAGACATGCCAAATCCATTTTTTTATTATTTTTTTCGATATTCTGATTTTTAATCAAATCACTGAATAGTGCCTTTGACTTTGCAATGGTTGCATTATGTTGCAGCGAAAGTGTCGATATATGCCCAATCCGACTCATTATTACCCTGCAGATACAGCAGAAGTACCGAATTGAAACATGGGTTGAAACGCTGCTTGTACTTGTGGTTCACGGTGTTCCTCATGTTGATACCGAACATTGCCCCAAAAAGAAATTTGATGAGTGAGTGGTTAGGCATGATGTTTGTTATCCGATAGGCGAGCGCCCATTAACCCTCGTCCTATCCACATATTTTCTGTAACATGTCCGTTTGAGCGAGCCCTAAATTTTGCTACACAGTCAGTTGTGGTAAATTTGGTTATCAATTTTTTTTCTTTCCTACTGCTTTCTATAGCTACGAGGGTTTCCCTCATATGACGTCTTAATCCGCAGAAGGTTCCAAATTGGACGATTTTAGGCAGTGTTTTATTATGGGCTGGCCCAACACAGGGCGTACGCAGGATTTACTTTGGGGTGCGGACTTCGAAACAAGTGGACTTTTTGGTAAAACTGACCTAACTCCTCCCCCTGGATCCTTTTTTTGAAACTTTTTGATCATCTCATCATCAAAGTGATTTTATGGTCCAACATTTCACTCCATTTTGGACCATTTCATCAAAAATATTCAGCCCCTGTACCCCCCCCACCCCCCCCCGCGTAACAGCCTGGCCCAACACGTGACGTTTTGCCTCAGTATTCTCAGGCATGTCGTGTCTCCGGCGAACTACAGTTTTACAGTTAAGTACAAATTTTCCCAGTTAGTTAAAACATTCTGTCAATTATATTTCATATCTTCGTTTAATTGTTTTTCGCCCAGAAAACCGTCATGTGTATTTATATAAAACAATTTCGTCTTTGGTCAATTATATTACACATTTGATCAACAAAATTAACCTTATTCATGCAATTTTTCGTCAAATAATTTAATTTCGCCGTATCCATGGGTCATCATCATAATTGTCCAAAGCAATTTAGAGACAATTTCGTCTTTAGTTTCCACTTGTAATAGCTCGTAATATTTCGTCCGTGTTGCAGTGTGTATAGCCATGACTAAAAGGGTAGGCCTGTATCATCAAGCAAATTGAGCATAATTCTTTTGTTTTTTCATTTGTTTTATATACACGCACAAAGAATACAGAACAAGATTAGGATAAATAACAAAGAAAAAGAAATAAAAATGATATTAAAAGAACGATAAACCAGGTGAAAGATGTAAAAAAGGGTTGAAAAAGCAAATGAGGTAAAGAAGAAAGAAAATGAGGTAAAGAAAATAAGGTGAACGAAAAAAGAACAAATGAGTGAAAGAAATGTAAGAAATTAGTGAAGGACAAAAGTAGGTAGATAGATAGATTATGATATATTTGCTGATGTTATTGGCCTAACAGTTTAGTCAATGGCCTATACATCCACCCACACGAACGAAATATACTGAGCTAAAATGTGAAATTAATGACTCAAAGACGAAATTGCTTTGTACATTCAGATGATGGGTCATGGATATGACATTTATTTTGACGAAAATGACGAAAATAAAGTTAAACTTCTTGATCAAATGTTTTATAATAAGTGACCAAAGACGAACTCGTTTAAATAACGCAATTTTCCCGTTCTTGGACGAAAAACAACTTAACGAGATCGAATATAATGAAAAATGTTTTGAAACTAACTGCAAACCTATAAATTTTGCTGATGTTAAGGGCCCACTCTTATCCATGGCCTATAATACAAACCACGACTAGACGAAATATGCTGACCTAAATGATGAAGATTAAAATGACCAAAGACAATTCTTCTGGTCCATGGGTTTAGACCACATATTTGATTTTTTACGATTTACGAAATGTATGAAATCAGTTAATTCTATTGATCAAAGGTTTATATAATTGGACCAAACACGAAATCGTTTTAAACAAACGCACATTTCCGTTTTCTTGGAACGAAAAATAACTTACGAGATATGAAATATAGATGAAAATCTTATGAAACTAACTGAAACTATATTAATTTAGCAAACTACCCCCTCCTTTTTTTGGAGGTTGGGGGGTTCTTGTAATGACAGCAAATGGAAAACTAATTTGTGCCCAGTGGACTTTACCGAACTCCTTCAGCTTGTTTTGTAAGAACATTTCAAGTGGTCATTGGCCACCATTCCCAGGGCTAAATTACAATTGCTCAGGTTCGTTCGTAGAAAAGTGGATATTTCCAAATGACCCCCAGTGATGGCGTTGCTGGAGCCATCTTAAAACATATGACCGTATAAGATAAAGTATGTATTGACTCCTTCAAGCTGATCAGCTCAGCTCTGATGAAAGTCGATAATCTTTCTATTTTTTTTAACTTACGGGTGGTTTTTTGGTTTATGTTTCTCCCCAAATATATTTTTAAAAAAAGAATAACTGATTTCTGTATGTATTATTTTATGCAAGGCGCCAAATAAGTAACTATGGAGTATCTTAAAATTTTCAATTTGCAATTATTTGCCACTGGGTTGTCCCTTTTTTTTTCAACAAAAAAGCATTTTTTCAATTTGAAAACTTGGTTTTTTTCCATTCAATTGAGAAAAAAAAGTTTTTCCTCTCAGAATTTTTAAATCTTTTTTTTTTTTTATTTGATGTGGCATTAAGTCTAAAAAACAGTTTTTTTCGATTGAAAAACCAAGTTTTACAGCCGAAAAACAATTGTTGTTCAAATTGAAGAACTTGGTTTTTTCGATTGAAAAGTAGGTTTTTTCTTTCATAAGTGCAAACAGGTTTTGCAAACAAAATATGTTTTCAATAGCATGCGACTACCATTTTCCTCTCTCTCAGTAGCTTACAAAACCTTGATTTTTTTTTTTATTCGGAAAACCCCAAGTTTTTTTTATTAATACTTTTTAAAAACCTCACTTTTTGGATCAAAACATAATGTTTCTTTTGAAGAGTCTTGTTGGTTTTTGAAAAAAAGAAGTTGAAAAACTTGATTTTCAAATCGAAAAGTATCAACTATTTAAATGGTAATTTTGAAAAAAAATGAATATCAGTATTGATTACAAGAATCTCTTTCTAGAATTGTAATGTGGAGAATCATTTTTTTTTGTATCACTGAATGGTTGAATGAAAAACGAGATTTTCTGAGAATAAAACAACACGGTATTTTTTCTCAAGGATTTAAAAACTGGGTTTATCACAAATCGAAAACGCATTCGATTGAAAAACAAAAAAACATATTGGCCCCTATTCCAAAAAGGGTCGTTTAGCACGAGTTTAAGCTAAGCGAACGCTTATATGTGAGATAAACGGTATGGCTTAAGGAAACGCAATTCCAAAATGCGTTTAAATTAAACTTTTCTTTAAACTCCTGCCAAAATGCGTCGAATTTAAACTAGGAGGTACGGGGGCTAGTTTAAAGAGGTGGTTCGTCCTTGGTTTTCGTCAAGTGCACGCTCATTTACTTCACAGCACTGGTAAATATCCTTCTCGACCAGTTTCGTAGTAGCACCCTTAAACGGCTACGTACATCCAATTTACACTTTGGGCGCGCAACCATTAAAACACAATAGGGCCTTTTATATCCACTCAGTTAACGTCTTAATAACAACGATGTTCTTGTGTTTAAAGTTTCGTTTCAGCAAACAACTGGGTTAAAAATATTAGACGCGTTTTGCTTAAACGCAATTTTTAATTACGGCATTTTAAGCAAAAGGGCGTTTTAGCTAAACAAGTTTCTGGAATACGGGCTTTACGTTTTTTCAAACCCATTTTTAGTTTTAGATTTCCCTATAGTCCTCTTTGTACCAAAACCTGCAATATACAATCGGGGGGAAAAACCCCCAAACGGGGGGGGGGTAACGTTTCCGTTTTTGTGGGTCCCAATAGTCCGCCAATTTAAATAAACCTTAAGACACACGGCTAGTGTGTCCACCAAGTTTTAAAATAACATACTAAAAAACACCAAAAAAAAACAATTAAAACAGCCAGATACCACCGACCCACACCGTGAGTATATTACAGAAACAAACTTCCCCCCTTTGTTTGACGCGCGTTTTGACGAGAAATAGTACAGTGGCATATCATCATTCACTAACCCGTCTCGAATACACCACCAGAGCATATTTCAACCACAAAAATATTGACACATTTCATGTGTAACATATGAAATAAGAAAACGGAAACAATGAATTAAAGTAACTTTCAAACGGTCCTTATAATGATTATTAGTGCAGTCGAAGGTCTTACAAGTGAGTCCTCACAGACCTACACAGCCTTTATAACGAAATGGATAGTAGCCAAACTTATACATAATTTCTAGTTATCCTCATGATTTTTCCTTTTAGTGATAATATTGAAGATAATTCCCTCTATCAAGAAAATGGCGTTAACGACTTAAAAAAACGGATTCTTTTATTCAACATCACTACTGAACCAGCCCTTACGATTCATATCCACAATTGCGTTTTACATGCATTAACTTCCTTCGTGGCCGCCGGTCTAAGCGTTGACGTTATTGTGTGATTTACGTGTTGGATAGTCTCCTTTGTTGTCGTTTCGAGTCCGGCGGTACCCCACTACTTTCAGCCATTAAAATTACACGAGATTAAGATCATTTTCTTTACTTACATTCCCTTCTGCCATTGAAGTTATGGAAGGGAAGTATAATTCATCTATAGTTCAAAACATCTCGCAACTTTATAAGATACAGGTATTGTGGTCCCCCAGTGTTAAATTAAAAACACCCCAACATAGAAAAAACAGCAAAAAAGCCATTAGACATCCAGATACATAACACAAAAACCAAACCGTGAGTATATTTCAGAAACAAACTGCCCTTTGACGCGTGTTTGGACGATTAAACCACTAGGTGGGATATCGTAACGACCGCTAAACATCCTCTAATCAATAGCTCAGCCCATGTATGTCAACCCTCGAAGTATATGGTGGTATATTTCATGAGCAGATAATGAATTTGAAGACACGGAAACGAACGAGTTAGAATGCTTTCAAACGGTCATGTATAGCGATTATTAGTGCAAAAATTGAACTAAAAAAACCGGTCTCACCGACCTACAGCCTTTATTACGAAATTATATAGACAAAATTTAGTACACATGTTTTTCTTTTCCTCTGATGTTGCCTTATGCTACCATTGAAAATAATTGACGGTCCTACAAAGAAATGATGTTTACGGAATTATTTTGTCACCATCATAATAACCCTCACTAGCATCTACAACAGATTGGCGTCTTATGTTCAACCTTCCTCCGTGGCTCAGCGTATAAGCGATAGGCGTCATTGATTTTACTTGTGGTTAGTCAGTTGTTGTTCATTTCGAGTCCGCCTGTGGCCCAACACTTTCGGCATATTAAATTATGCTAGTAATTCGTTCTGGTGATCATTCTCCTTAATTTGTAGGCTAACGGTCACCCTGACCATTGACACTGAATATGGAAGGTCTCTGTAATTTGTTAGGTATTCAGGTATTTTCCAGGAAACCCAAGGTTTGTCAGTTTTCGATTTACATGAATATTCGATACAATAGATATGTTGTCTTTGAAGTATTTCTACAAAATATATCTAAAAAGTACTACCTCGGACAGAAATGAGACATTTTCAACTAATATCCAGTGATTTTCTCCAAATTTTGAACCGAAAAATTAATACCCAGGGAATTTTCTGCCGTCTATGTATGAGAAGCTGCTTCATTCTTTCATACCAACACACACTAGTTAAAATTTATCAGGAAAACGAGCAATAAACTAGAGCTCCTGGACAAAAGTGTAAGCAGTGTACAAGCACACAAATCTGCAAGTAATTCATTCATTGTTCAGAGCCCCTCATATGAAAACATCGATGCATAATACAACATCTAAAATTCGTTGAAACTTCTCGGACGGTTTCATTCAAGGAATACAATTCGTCCGAATATTCGAAGCGACCTTTTATGGCCCCTGGTCAATATAAGAAATTATTTATTTTTATTTTGGGTGTTAAGTCGGTTCGAGTCCGTTCGAGCCTACCATTTTCGACTTATTAATTAATGTTGTTATATATAGTAAGTCTCAGTTGGTGCTATCATTCTTTTTAGTTGAAATGATTAATTTCATGATATAAAGTAGAAATTCAAGTACTGAAAGTATTGATTTTTTATTGAGATTTTCATTTAATATCGTAAATAACCTCGTAACAGTGACGCAGTTCATATAGTTCACATATTCCATGCACAAAATGTAGTGAGTCATGTGCAGACGTGTATTCTGTTTACAAATAAGAATATTACAAATATGTTCTCTAACAAAAAGATGTCCTCTGGCTAGATCGGGTTGCGTACACTCCCGTAAGATTTTACAGGTATTTCATATAAATTGAATTCGAATTTTAATGCCAAAAGGATATATGGTATTGTGAAATTCATGCGTTGCTTCGGTTTGTAAATTTTACCTGTTCAGACATAATGTTCATATTTTTGCAGAGATGCCACTTTTCAAAGAAAACCCATGAATTCAGCACTTTTGCTTGCCAAATTTAGTATTTTTAGATAAGTTATTTTCAGCCTGGTTTGGGTGTTTTCCGGGGTCTTTTATGCGCTTTTCGCCAGTTTAAAGGATTCTGAGTGATGCATCTTTATTTTATAAGCTTATCGTAGAAATTAACATGCGGTTTTCTTAGAATTTCCACCTGTCCTGTTGGTAAAATACGTCTTTTTCCTAAATGCAAAGCAGTAACTCATTCTTTTCTTTTAAAATGTAAAATACCAGTGTATTATCACAAAAAGGGACAAATGACCCAATTCACATAGCAGGATGTGAATTGGGTGGACACTTCCACAATTTTATGACCTTTTTAATTATATTGTTTTTGTGAAAAAGGCCTAAAATTGCCGAAACTTTAAAATCTGAATATCTCAGTAACTGAAGGAAATATTAATGTCAAAAAACACTAAAAGTTTTATTTTCCAACTATAATAAATTTATATAAAATCTCAAATTTTGATAGTTATTTGATGTTCACAAAAATAAAGGAAATCTACCAAAAAAAGTTCAACGTAAAAAAAACACCAAGTTTTAAAAGAGTACGAGCCGTATAAAGTTAATAAATGTTAAGAGAGCACCAAGTATCATCAACTGCGTCTGCCCCATTGGCAAACTTGGTCCCATTTCTTCTACAATGCAAAAGAAAATATCAGTTTTCCCACCATCAACCTCCAAACAGCCCAAATACAATTTATAGTTTTCATGCTAGAGGTGCTAATGCAATAATGCCGGTGTGAAAGCAGATATAGTCCGGCGGGGTCTAAGTCCGGGGCTCCATAGACGATAACGGAATAAAGCGTGAAACTAATGTTGCGTAAAGAGTCAACTGAATCGATTACCCTATTGTTCACCATTGTTCCCGAACTATGAGTACGCCGGACAATGGTTACTTCTACACCGGGTTCAAAACAACCCCTCTTCATACGTGAGACAACCAGAGCAGCGGGCCTTCCTATGGTCTTTAAGTACCCTTCTTCCTGTAGGGTATCTCACAGAAAGACTGGTACAATACCCAGAAACATACGTGAGTTAGACTCTATCACAGAACTCATAACCAACATACCTTCTATAGAACAGTCGACTGCAGATCCGTCGAAACACATTTTCATTGGGAAGATAATTGATGTTACAAGGAGATTGGGCTTTATTCCGTATTTAATACATCTCCAACAACAAGACATCAAGCAAGAAAACAAACGCAACTAAGAAATATAAATTTGAAAAGTATTCAAGTCAAAACAAGACGCCCTTTACATAAGAAATAGGAATACTAATTCCAAACTCAAACTGCCAATATAACCTTAAGAACAAATGCAGTTGGATTTATTTAAATCAACAATTTGGTCTAATAATTATGGTTCCTTTAATGAAATGTCACAAACGCTCTCAACAAAGAAATTAGGAAGGGAAGAAATGGGACCAAGTTTGCCAATGGGGCAGACGCACTTGAGTATACTTGGTGCTCTCTTAACATTTATTAACTTTATACGGCTCGTACTCTTTTTAAAACTTGGTGTTTTTTACGTTGAACGTTTTTTTGGTAGATAGGTTTAACAACTAACAACTATTGAGTGATTTTTAACCATACTTCAATGACAAAACTGCCGCTCAAAGATCTATTTTGGTTGTGGAATTCACTATTTAGAAGCGAAAGGGACCGGGAGTCTCAAAATTTCGTTTATTTTCCGTGCAATCTTTGTAATGTCCATAAAGATTCTTACGTCGAATATATTATGAGGTAATTTTTTGTTGCAAATCTTATAAATGCTTCGATATAACCTACAATCTTAGCCATATTTGTTGTGACACTTTGCCTTGTTGAAAAAACCTATTGATTAGTACTTTTTCACTCAAAAATGCTGTATAGTTGCTAATACAAATGTATAAACCTTGGGTGACCGCAAATTCAGAAAGGGGTTTAGAGTTAAACATAATTGTAACTCTGCTAAAATGCGTCTAAATTTAAACTACGTATGGGACTAGTTTCAGGACCGTCCCTAGAGGAGGGGTGTGGGGTGAGAATTGAGAATTTCGAACCGAGTGAAAAAATATTTGGGTCTACCCGGCGAGCGCAACGAGCCGGAAAATTTGATAATTCCTGAATCCGGCCCTTGGTTTTGTCGGCAACACAGACTCAACACCCCCTCCCCCATTAAAAATGGTCTGGGGACGCCCCTGACTAGTTTAAGAAGTTGTTTAATGTGTGTTTTCGTCAGGTAAATGGTTCACTGCACTGTCCAATTTGACAGCAACAATAGAGCATAATCATTCCCGACCAGTTGGTGCAATATCCTAAAGGCTACGGAAAGCCGTGATGCACTTCGGGCGCTCAACGATTAAACAATAGGATCTTTTGTACACTCATGTAAGCGTCTTTAAATAATGACGATGTTACTCGCGTTTAGAGCTTCAGTTTAAGTAAAGAAATGGTTAAAAATATTAAAACGCGTTTTGCTTAAACGCAATTTTAAATTACGGCGATTTTCAGCAAAAATCGCGTTTAGCTAAACACGTTTTTGGAATACAGGTCATTATGTTTAGCCTCTGAACATGCTTATAAAGTATAATAGCAAGAAGCTTTAAGAAGTGTTTACTCGCTAAACACGTATAGTTTTTTCAGTGTACAGGGTTTGAAAAAGGGCATTTTTTTAATTTAGCTGAAACGGTTTATCAGTGAAATTATTCGGCCACGGAACCTTACTATTTTGGGGAGTGCATTAAAACTTTCATTATTATCATCATTCATTCCATCTATCTATTTTTATTTCCATAATCCCATTTTCCGACATCGACAGGATTTGAAAACCGTAGAAGGAACTGAAAGAAGGCTCCTATACTCACACAGATTCAAAATATAATAAAACATGAATTCGAATCAATGCTTGTCAAATTTAACATCCGCGTGCGTAATTCGGAGGATTACTATACCACAAAATTAACAAGAAACAGACGTTGCACGTTCATGTTATCACATATGACATTGTCTTACAACATAATACCCTTGAACTTGTATAGAATCCCCTTTTTCTCCAAAAAAATTGATAATAATACAATGTATCCGTATCTCGTGAAATCATGAAGGGCTCAGTATAATAATGATTGCTTTGACAGATCTTCAGTTGAAAAAATTGCAATATTGACGTTGACATACAACAAAACTTTCAGAAATATTTGATTTGCTATGAGGCCCAAACCGTTAATTTCTCAATCTAGTTTGCCCTTCCGCATCGTATGTATTGGTTGTAAACGATAATTTGTCATTTGTTTTGCTTGTGTTTGGTATTTTTTTTTTGGATTTTCGCCCTTTTTAGTAAATATTTACATCATAAAACTAGTGACTTTTTGTTTTGTTCCTTTCGATTGGGATTAATCGTTGCTTACATTGCTTCTGCTTTGGTTTGAATATTTTGTTGTGTTTACTGTGTTTGCGTTTTATTAATAGTTTTAAGATAGACCAGACTAACTTTTACTTCGCAAACATTTAACAGTTATATATCTTGTGATCGTGATAAAACTATGACGAATCCCGCCCCTTCATATGCTCCAACCTGGGACTAATATTCTAACTATAGTATAGTCATCCAAGGCTAACTATCTTTAAAAAAAATCATAACATTCTCTTAATGAGGGTCTTTTTCAAGGAAAACGTTTTCAATTAATGTTAAACTTTTGTTTAACTAAACCGATGTGTTAAACACCTTTTTGGAATATGGGCGTGTATGCATAAGTTTAATTCTGGGCAATAGCCGAGGAGTAGCCCCAAATTTAAAAGCACTTTTATTGCCAAAAGCATAACTCAACATTCGCCGGACTACTGAATCATTGAGGCATTTTTAACGTTCTTAGCAAGTCCTTTAACAAGATGTCTGCTTTATTGTTTGTACTCCTATATGCGTAGATCAGTAGAAAACACATTTTTCGTTTTTCCTGAACCTCATGTCAATCGTATATAAAGACTTTCGTGGTTTTGTCTGTTTGTTCAGAATATGAATTTTAAAGGGTTTGGTGATAATTGTTTGTTTTTTCTGTTTTTGTTTTTTGTTTAGATTTTTTTAATTAATTCTTTGGTTTGTGTGTTTTTTTTTATTACAGTTTTAAGGTAAAACCGGTGAAAGCAGATCTAGTCCGGCGGGAGCCACAGTCCGTGGTCTCCACAGACGATAACGGAATAAAGCATGAAACTAATGTTGCGTGAAGATCAACTGAATCGATTGCCCTATTGTTCCCATTGTTCCCGGACCTATGAGTACGTCGGCCTATAATTACTTCTACCAGGCTAACATTATTTTGAGCATTAGTTATCTTTGAAGTATGACTTTAGTCATCTTAAGAGTGTGTGTTTTATTTTGGTTTGTCCGTGAGAGTAGTCGGAATAAGTTTACTGTTTATTTCGAAAGGCATAACTCAACATACAACAACGTGCACTGGAATCATTGACGCGGTTAAATTCTTTCGTTGAACTTCTTAGAAGATTCATACCAGATCCTTTCTTACATTTTTCGTACATCCGCAAATTTGAACGAATCTATAGGTGAAACGATGGCCATAGTTGCACGAACTCTCTTTCTTCCCTTCCTCACTTTATGCCAATAGCTGCCAATTTTTGATCATAATTTTGGTATTTTTTGTTTTAATTGGTCCGTTTTTTATGTTTATTTAATGTAATGTTCTATTGTTACGGTTTTTTGTGCCTTGTAGTTTTCGTTTTTGATTCTTTGAATTCTGTTTGTTTGTTTGGTTTGTTATTATTTCTTTTTCTTTGATTTTACTAAAGAACAACTAGCCTTTTCGCAGAATTTGGAATCTTTTAAGATAATTATTTATTTTCAGTTTTTTATCAAAAGTTCACGGATAGACTAGCATATTTCCTGGACTTATTCTTGAAAGTGGGCGCAGAAAGCGGATAAGGTGCTTTGTTTTACAGAAATCAAGAATTATTTAGGTTTCTCTATCACTGAAATCAATTGATAGTTTTTGTCTTTTTTAACATATCCACTACATATGAATACTATATTTTTTTCTTAACTTTCCGAACTTTTTAACATTTGGGCGAAACGTCAGGATAAAATTATGTGCTATCGTGTTTAATTTTCGATTCCGTAACACTCGACAGGACAGGTCACAAAGTTGTAGCACAAGTACTGCGGCAAGAGTAGGGGTCCGGTTTTAAGTTAAAGCAATAATTTGTAAAAAAAAAAAACTTGTAATTTGTTTTGAACTGCAAAATGGACCAGAAAGTTAGGGGAAAACAGTGTTTAAAACGAGACTCTCCAATGCGTGTTGCCAGTAAATGTCTTTATACGAAAAAAAACAGGCTTCCAACGTTAACATATTAACCATGCCTTAAAGTTTATTCCTTATTAACTTTGATATCGAATATCCAAGTGAATGTCCAAAGGAATATCAACCGAATGAATATTCAAATGAATACGGTTATCTCAAACGTACGCTTCAGACGCTGGAAAAGAGGGGGGGGGAAGCATTATTTGTCTATTTCCAAAATTCCCCAAACTTCCAGTTCCATTTTCAGAATAGTATGTATATCTATGAAACATTGTTGCAAAGTCTAAAAACAAACATTACTGCGCTATTTCCGTTCATTTGATTTAAAAAACAATATCCGGCGAAGGGTAAATGAACTAAAATTAAATTTACTCAAAACAGAAAAAAACAAACTTCTATACCATTTGAATACGACCAATGTATTCGAGTTGAATTTTATCCATCTATTATTGAAGAAGTTCAATCACTCATCCATGGACGTGCTTGTTGACTTATAGTAAAACAGTAGTTTGGCCTGAAATAACATTTGGCAAGTTACTGAATAAGAAGGAGGTGTTGCCGGTCAGTCAAGTGTCTGAGGGTAAAGGTTAGTTGCGGGGAGGAAGTTTGTAGGGGTATGTCGTCCGTACAGGAGGGGCAGTGATTGTCGGTAAAGTCAGTAAGGGGGTGCTTTCTTCGTTTCTTTTTTGATTTTACTGCCTTTATGTTATGTTTGTATTATTTTTGATTTCTCTCTCTGTATTTATTGTTCAGTTTTCTTTGTTAATTTCATTTTTAAAAAAAATAAAAAAAATAAAAAAAATAAAAAAGGTTAAATTTAAAATTTGTGTCGTTGTCTGTTTAGAAATGCGCTCCCCAGAGAAGAGAAGATATGAGGAAAAGTGAAACGGGACCTTCGAGGAGGATGTAGAGAAATGGACGACAGGATCAAGGATGATGGGAAGAAGAAAAAAGATGAGAGGAGATGAGAAAACAGAAAAGAGGAAAAGAGCAAGAGAGTAGAAGAAAGAAAAAAAGCTTGAGAGATCACAAATGTGGTATCAATAGACCTGCATGCTAAATTGGATATTTACAAATGTATTTGCACGTGCTTGTTTTGTTGATATGAATTCTTTTTAAAATGTCCTTAAACTTGGTAAAAAACAGTTTGATTATATTTAGACCGTACACGTCTAGTGTGCTAAAAATGAGCCCTCCAAAAGTTATACTTAAATGCGGGCTGTCAAAATGCCAGAATTTTACTCTAAAATACTCTTACCAAATGTCCTCTTAGTTTGAAAGTCGAAATGTTAAAACCTATACTAATTATTTCACAGACCATCCCACTATCTTCAAAATACAACGGGTATTGCCAATATACTTGTTGCTCTGATACAGGACGATTATAAGTGTAAGACTGGTCTTTCTAAACTCAGCAGCAAACATGGTCATCCACTTTGTCTATACTTCCTGCCATACTATCCAACGAATTAAGTAGTGCTCGCTTGGATATGTCAATGAAGTTGTTATGATTTAGAGACAAAACCAGTATCCACACCACCTTGAAATCAGGAGTTCCAAATAGTATAGTGTTAGCTCTCCTCCCTTAACAAGTTTATTTGCTAAACAACATTCGATTCTATCTAACACAAACCTAAATTATATCAGTGGATAATACATGTTTCTTTCTGTGGTCGAGACTGAAGTGCTTAAGAATTAAACATGTGTGTAAGTATAGATAAGTGGTGGCTTTAGATTATGTTTAAAACCTAACACGTCAATTTACGGTAACTGTGGACGCAGTTAGGGATTTGTGGCCTCAGATAAACTACCATGTTTATCTCCTCAAGTTGTACACTATACTTATCTATGACAATAGCGTCTTAAGTCCTCTTTCTGTGGGGGGGGGGGGGTCAAAGTTGCCTACAAGCGACACAATCCGTCCCGTGTTGCCGACCATTAATATAAGGCAAACATAATGCAAAATTACCTTATATACCCTTCGCACCTTCTTTGCATCATATTCTTTATTATTCCGATAGGAAACTATGCCAACATGAATAATTGATAGAGGGTATTTGTGAAGGGTAACATGTAATCCTGTCCCAAAATACAAACATATAGACCGTGGGTCTGAATGTTCGTCTCATTACTGCACTGCCCTGGACTTGTGGTCGCACAGTTCTTTTCTCCCGCCGGATGTGACGAATGAGGGTACGAAATCTTAAATGATTCCTATGTGTTTCCTGGTTACCATAAAAAAACAACTATGATTTTTATAATACATATAAATATATACTGATCCAAAAAAGTTGGCATGATATCCGAGAATTTTGGTAGCTTATATAGGCAAGTGACCTGACTGTAAAGACAATTAACGAAACTTTCTTCTGGCCTTGTAACTGGTACAGACATGGGGAGAATTTCCAAACAAAGTACGTCCTGGCATTTTTTTTCAAAACTGCTTTTTTAATTAGTAATAATACTTACGCATGGTATTAAATCACCTTAACGCCGTCTTTTGTGTAAAAGGGCGACTTATATTTTTCTGTCGCGCTTGACCAAAATTTCAAGCATACTTCTCTGGAACGATTAGGACAGCAATTAACTTCAAAATGATGGGTTTTTTTTCGGTTTTGTTTATCCAATAAACCTTCTAAACGTTCTCGTACGTGTTCTACAACCAATCAACATATCAAGTGTCACTTAGAGAAATCTGCACCCTTACAAATCTAAAAAGCCTCCTCGTGTCTCTTGAACATACTATGAAAAGTACGCAGTAAAAAATATATCAGAGGGTCTTATTTTCCCTCTCATGAATGGCACAACAGTGTTTAGTTTAAACTAAGTAGTTGACCTATTGACCTATAACAACAGGTCAAGAAGACCGACAACAGTAATTTCTAACCCAACAGTCCCCCGATTTAAAGCCTGTTGTTGTTGGAAAGTGAAGTTTAGTAACGCCGATATTCATATTAAATATTGCATCCACAAATTATCCATCAGCGGTAACATTGCACGTTCTCAGAATAGCAGTTTTTTTCCAAATTGTCCGCATACTGTATAATGACTTAAAGCAGAGGCTTAGAAGCTTAGGATCCTTCATTGTGGCACTTTTTCCTGCGTATATGACAGCTCACGGGATAAATTAAAGCTAATTAAAGTGAATTGACCGGGGTTCAGGCTAGTCATATACCTTGTATGGGACCATTGACCTACATTGGCGGAATTACTGCAATGTGTCAAGATCGGCATCTTCAGACATATCGCGTTTTTCAGACTCTCATTTCGAGGGTGCTGCAGTTCTAAACCACACCCCTCCCTTCCCCTACCTTGAGCATGCACACTCAAAAATTCAGATCAGTAGTCCAATATGCACCGACTAAAATACAATGACCCCCATTTGATTAAAACAACTAATTTTAATTGGATAAATGTGACCACGAAAAGGTCGTCTAACTCAAATGGATGTCATTTATTTTAGTCGTCCATAATTGGACCCGCCCCCATATTTTTAAATGTGGTGTGTGTGCGCGAGTTTTATTCAAAATCAAAACACCAAAGTTGAGCTCCTCAGCTAAAAAAAGTGGTTTTTAGTTCTTGTATCAAAATTTCAATACCAAAGGTACTTCCATGCCCAGTCTGCAACAAATCAACTGATATACGCTTATGATGATAATTCTGCCTACTATCGCCTGACTTATAACTTTGTTCGATCTCGGTAGATGATGAACGCCAATGATGTGTGTTAAAGTCTGACTCAGAGATTTCGAATATTAGTTTTTTTTGTGTAAGAATGAAAATAGTCAACTAGAACTTAAAGAGTAACCTAAAATGCACAATTCCCGAATTTTGAAGAAGTGTATCGGATTTTTCGTTTTGATGCAGTTTAACATGTATGGTAGTATTGGTGTCCCATAGTATACTGTTATACAAAATTCCGGATCCGGAATTTATAACAAAGTTGTGATTTTCTATATGAAGGAATTCGATTTTAAGCTAGCAATTTCACACCGTGATTTAGTATATGGACAGCATTAATGTACATGCAAAAAACACGATATTTTTTGGAATTGAGGGCGGGCCCTCCTCAAGGAAAATCTCTGAGTCGGCCTTTAATTGTTTAATAATGAATGGCGGCGGCGGCGGCGGCGCGGTGGCGGCGGTGGTGGCGGCGGCGTGGCGGCGAACATTGATGGTGGTGTTTTGGCTATTCAATATTTCCTAAGTCAAGTATGGGATATTTGAACAATTTTATTTCTTTTTCAAATTAAGTGCATTATTTTGCCTATTGAACAGTTGAATGAAAATACCTTGAAGTTATCCTATATCAAGACAATCCATATACCCATGCGCCCCCTTAAAGCTTGCACCGCACATACAGGCTAAACCGAATGAAATTTCCTTATAGGTTTTACTCAAAATGTGCAAAACGTGCCCTTAGTGGATATTGAGCAAAGATAATGTCCAACCAAAGGATTGATTGACGGGATATGCTTAATTGGTTGGATACAATGGACTTGTTCAACGTGTCAGCATCTGTTTGGGTTTATAACGTTGAGACAAATTCCCTTCAGATTCTTGGTCAACAGAAGTTGGTTAATGAACCAGATTGACTATTGGTCATACGCCCTCTTCTGCTTTTTAATTTGGGACATTGTCAACTGTAGGCTTTGTCCAAAAAGTTTATTCTCCTTTTGCTTTCTCAAAGAGTAATCGGTTGATCTGCTTTTCTTGGCTAATAAATAACGTTCCTCTCTTTCAAAAACAACAAAACAAAGAAACAAATTAACGACGCCACCGCTCTTATCTTTTTTAATCAGCGTTTCCCCATGATTCTTAACCCCACCCCCCCCCCCCCCCCATCGGCCCTATTATACCTTTAATATTTATCATTCCGTATCCCCTAGCATGGCGGTACTAAATGAATGATAATAACGAGAATTAAAGGTTAAAACGCCTCCAATGAATATACAAATATCGACTGCTTAGGCCCCGGCATTGGTTGAATCATACTTTGAAGGTCAATTCAAACGACAGGTTCTAGTATTTTTAAACCACAACCCTAAAAAACAACACTCAATATGGTTTTATACACCAAATTGTTTTAAGATTCTCGCCTCTGCTTGAATGAAAGCATACAATTAGGGAGGAAGATAATATTGAAAAAGAACGGACAGATTGAGTACTAATACTGCGCGAAAACAACGCGTACGCGAGGAACACAGCGCAACTCATAATTGTACCTCGGACATATTATTTTAAGATGCATAGATAATTGTGGGTCCGAACTTTCAACCAATCAATGACGAATCTTTCAAGATGTAATAACATTGTCATTTCATTTCACACCAATTTTCAGTAACATCAATCCCCCAACATCGCAACGACAACGTTGTCCCTAATTCAGTATCTCTTTTAATATACCGATAATATATGAGTAAAGGTGCACTATAAAACAGGTGGGAAAGAAAGGAAGAGGAAATGAAAATGGATCTAAGAGGAAAGGTAAAATATAAAAAATATGTTAAGGATGATTAAAAAGAAGAATGAAGCAAAGAAAGGAGGAGAAAATACAATTGAGCTGTTAACAAATATAAAAGAAGCCGTTGCCCTACCTTGGGATGGTAACAATTCCTGGTCCCTATTTGTGTAGAATCCAACCATATCCAACAACCAAAACGATGAAGAAATTACGGAAATATTCCATTGTATTTACAAACAAATCGCTGTGTCAAGTCAAATTACAAAATGAAGGAACTAGAAAGATTATATCTTCTCAGGCTTTCTCCGTCTTAGATTTCCATCAGTTTTTTTTAACTTATGGCGTGATTTTAACTATGAGGTAAGCGATGGTCAGTTGAGTATCCCTTTGACCGGCGGTGTCAATATGAATTCTCAAGCGGCCGTGCAGCACACCACTCTGCTGCGTAGGTTTCACGCCAAGTTAAGACAGCGGAACCTGGTGCAACATGAGCAGTGTTTCTATAATATAACCATTATAATTGATATATCCTAAACGGTTAATGAAGACGACCATAAGTTGGCATTGCAAGAGAGTGTTAGGCATTTTGTTTTCATGCACTCGATAAGTATTTTCCATACAAATTTGTCAATAACTTTTTTGTGTCCAAAACACAGAAAAGAATCGTAATAATGTATAGCATCCGAACAAGTGATCCGACAACCATATTGTGAAAAGACAAATTTATGGTGAAAATAAGGGTAAAGTGCTGCCGGCATGATAATTGGACTGATGCAATTCACCGATAATCCCTTTTCGATACTTTTCCTATAGTAAGTTCAAACCCATCGTGTCACCTCAAATTACTTTCCGAAGGTAATGGCATTGAATGCGGGATGTCACTGGGATGAAAATTAAATTTCCAACGCTAAATCTATGAAGCATAAAGTGCATAGCAGAGAAAAATCAATTATGGGGCTTAATGTAAAATCATTCAGTCACAACGTACAAAGCATTTATAGTTACATTACTCTCCAAAACATTCTGACTGAGCTTGACTCGCATTGGCTTTCAATGGTATTCAATACAACACTGAGTTGAATGTTTCTGACTTTTTAGCCGCCCATGTTTGCGTTTTTGGATACAAAGGAACACAAAAGTCTTTTTGGCAACTCTCCATCGTAAACTTCAAAGAGGCCAATTATCCTAGTTTTCATTCATGAAACAGTGAACCGGGCCACATTTCTGGTAACGTTTTTCATATAGAGTCCCCTGATGCTAATGAGGTATTACAAGTGATTCCGTCATGCGCTGTATGACGGTTGTGCAGTAGTGCTTGCCGGAATGAATGGCAAATACCTCATTTGCATCATTGACTTCTATATGAAAACGTGGGTCTACCCATATTGGTCCGCCTCTCCCAACCTAATCGACGCTGTCCAAAACGTTTCCTTCGGTGACATGATGGGTTGATCTACTATAAAACTGTAATCGCTGGGACTGTCACGTCTCCGATCAGTACAATCATGACACTGATCCAAGAAACAGTGACCACACAGATCATACAATACTCTGACCTATAACCCATCTACCCGTATTCAATAGCCAGCCATGTGGTGGAAACGAATAGACGTTTCCAGTACTACAATACATTCACCCTGTCAATGATCCCTGAGCAAAATCGCTAAACGATGGATACAGCTTAATGTATGTAAAGGCCCTGGATGTATCATCTGTCCACCACATGTCAAGTGGCTGACGTCATATTTGAATACGGTCTATAACCCATTGGTGATGAATCTATATACAAAGGCCAGGCGCTGCGTGCTAACCGCTCGGAATGGTACCTAACAGATATAAGTGGGTACATTTGATTAATTAAAACCCTATCGGTACCAACAACAAGCAAACTTCACTGCAATGAGTGAGAAAACTGCCTAAGGTTTTCCAGATGCACTATTGCAATCATCAAACGAAGGTGGCTTCGTACTTTTGACAGGTGTATTAATTTTTACAACAAACACCACGCTTATTCCTCTCGTTCGGCCCACTTGACAGGCCCCAAAAACAATCCCTAACTGACCATATCAAAGTGCCTTATGAATGTGGTTCGGTCTATAAATCCAGATAATGGCCCCAATACCAACCCCTCCCATAAAGTACAGGCTTAACCAGATATGGAGGGTAAGAACTATGGCTGTCAATCTTCTTTCTCGTCCCTTTATTGTTACACGTAACAGTTAACTAGTTTTCAACCGTGTACATGGTGTAACCATTCAAAAGGGAAATTAAGACTCACTGATATTCACACTGATTTTATTGTATGGGACGCTGATACAGTCCTCAATCTTTAAATACAACAAAGTAAGGCTAATACAGATTGGCGATTCCTGCGACAATAAGACAAAAAATAATCCGTCAATGCCATAAAACAAACTATGTGATATTAGGAACTCCCCCATAGTACCTCAAAATATTTTTTGATCTAAAATTGCTAACAAAATTAGCGGTATAAATGCTCAAATTGTTAATATTCTATAATTTCCTAAGACAATTTTGTTCTCAGTGCATTTCTGATATGCTGATGAATTGTCACAATTTCTTTTTTTTAAATTTGAGCAACTCTCTGCAAAGGATAAAGATCATATTTATTCAAAAGTACCCTCCTATTTCTCTTATTGATTATTGCTAAAGTCATAAAGTCATCTGCAATATTTGCATGGAATTATTCACGACATCAATCCGTTATGCAGTTAGCAATAGTAAGTTAATTGATTTTTTTAACTGAATAATATCCCTGTTCCATTGTTTCTATTAGACACTGAAAAGGAATTTGACGTACAGTTTCGGCAAAAGTATCTGTTTCGGATTTTGGAACCCTTTAATTTAGGTGCAAATTTTATTCAATGGGTTCGACAGGATAATAGCAAGAGTTTGTTTAGTGAAAATGTTATTTTTTTATGAAATATTTCATTTGAACGCGGTATGTTTTAAGGCGCCTGATTGTCCCACTTTTATTTGGTGTCGATGAGGTGTTATCAATCACTTTTCATTAGAGTATTACCAGATTCGGGAATTGGCATCGTGACTAGAAAAAAGGCAGTCTACTGGCTGATACTACCCATGCGTCTTACCCGGTAAAGGCTAGGATCTTTCCATAATCTCTTTCAAAACTCTTATGATTTTGGGCCATTCTTCATAAAGTAAACCTTTTTGATAAAAAATGAAGTTAATGGTATTGTCAAATTTCTTTATATTATCACGTTAATCATTCTTCCAATTTTCCTACATGACATTTTAAGCAAGATGTTCGACTCAACACCATCATTTGCATAAATGAATATTTTATATTTTTGGGATAAAAATTCAAGATTATTACACCATTTTGCTTCTTTAGTTTATATTAAATAGCTTTTCTTTTTGGTTTGCAATACTATTACGCTAAGGTATTGCATGAACTTCAATTTTTCAATTATGTTGAAAAATACAAATTTATAGGAATAGACAAGTAATTAACAGACAATATTTATTAATGACTTTGGTAGTCCACACGTGACCAAAATACACAGAAGTTTTTATTACTAAAAACCACTGTCTCAGTAATTTCATATTTCATGTCAAAAGCAGTTATATGTACACTCGTTATACAAAATAATGTGTTTAGATCTTTCCTCTTTCAAAAGTTATTGTGTGCTAATTACTGTCACACACGTGATCGACACTCAGCATATTTGAAGGACATACATTTCTATTCATATTGAAGAAGTAGCAGTGTTACTTTTATATGAGTTACAGTATATATGATAAGTTTAACAAGAAAACAACAATTATGTTTCTAAGGGCAATCTACACGGCAGAGCAGATCCAGATCGGATCCGTTTCCCCGATATTCCAGGATCACGGGAGACCGTTTTAATAGAACTCACCGCGCAGTGAGTGCGGAAGTACGGCACCTTTCGAGCGTAAGTGTACATATCTCGCGTAACCTTGGTGATCGAGGAATACTTAACGTGTAACCTAAAAGACCCGCTTAAAATGCAGCGCAACTAACCAAGCGTGTACACACCATGACGTGTGTTAGATCTGGGATTCAAGTTTTGGCCGTTGCCCTGTAGCGCAAACTGGATACGAGACTGGATCCGATCTGGATCTGCTCTGCCCGTGTAGATTGCCCCATAGACTGGTTTAAACTTGATTTCCCTGTGTCTTTTAAAGTTGGGGTGAGTGCCAAATTTACGACTTGCACTATTTCAACACCGCAATCTGCATACAGGAGTCAGCATTCCTCTTTGCAAGTTAGTACTGATGACATTGTAAGAAGTGTTTGAAAAGTTGAGAATAATGGCAATACACAAGATTTTATTAAAATGCTTCATTTTTTGGTGCACATTAACAATGTCATCAATTTTGTGTTATAAGTCAAGTGAGATGTCACACACGTACCACCAATGTCACCGTACTTAGTGATATAAAATTGGCTAATTACCAAGTAAAGTTTCTTGTTACTTTTTCATTTCCAACATTGTTGTAATGCCAACATACCAATGTCTCTTTGAATAAATCTAAGAATGTGAGTACTTAATATCACAGAATTTTACCGTTGGAGTTTGATTCGAAACCCCTTTTTGCCTGAGGTCACAAACGTGACAGAGTTTTATTTGCCCCTCATGACAACATAATCAATCTGGCTACAGGGAACCTTATTTTTGGTTAGGTGGTCAAAGGTTTTTCATTATACAAAAAGTAATAACAGATTGTTTTATGGCAAACAGCATTGGGTTTAAATCACAAGTTCCTGTTTTTATGCACAAACGTGAACCGAAGAATGGCGCCTTTTGCCAGACTCGTCTGGATGTAAGTTAATAATGACCAAGACTGAAGCTTTTCACATTGGGAAAGTAAAAAGCAGAGGATCTAACCTTTTTAGTAATGACGGTTCCTTAATTGGAATGAGAAATACCTGTAAAGTTTAACGTTTTATTTCCTCCAAATGTAGAGCATTATAAAGTTGACTTATGCCCGAACCTAATCAAATTCAACAAGCGCTTTAACAGCTTTACGTTTTAAAAACTCTTCCGTTATTGTCTCAGCTATTATATTTAATTTCAGTTTTGTTATATTCAAATCCGAAGAAGTTTGTAAGAATTGAATTTGATGGGGTTTTTTGGTTGTTTTTTTTTTCATTATCATGAAAAGTCTTATGGTTCGCGTGATTTCAAGTGACGGACTCGTATTCCTGTTGTGGTTGCCTTTTCGAAAACTCAACATTTGTCGAAAACTAATGGTGCGGATTGCGGGCTTGCCTAAAAAATAACACTTTAAGGTCCATATGCACAAAGAGTTAGACTCCGGTCCTTGAAGTTGGAACTGGTTTAAGTGTAAATTTTAGTCCTATAACCAAAAAAATATGTTCTTTTGTATCGAATGGGGCATTTTGTGTATTATTTTGAAATTTACATATTGATCTTTGAAATTTGCTTGTTACTTTATGAAGAAAATGTGAGTACCTGATTTGGACAAAACTAATTTCGACCTAGACCAGGTCTAACCTTTAAACGATGGTTCTAACTTTTTGTCATACGGACCCTAAGGTTCTGGTTATGGATATAGTTTAAAAAATTGCTTTTGAGTGAAATTATCAACTTCGTTTTAATTTTGTTAAACTGAAATATTCGTCTTAAAACAAAAGTACATTTCTTCTATACTGGAACTGGCATGATTGGTATTTGTAAACTTGAAGACCTTAATAGAGTCTAAATTTCTTAATTTGTTTTTTTAACAAACAGAATTCAGCCTTGCTTTATTTTTAAAAGATAAGCCAATAAAATTGCCTTTGGCTTCCTTTTTAAGACTTTCTGTAGCCAAAAACAATGCAAAGAAATATATGGAGTGTCTAATCTATTATGAATCAACGACAACATACAATTATATGAATGCCCTCAAAAAATCCGTTGCCAACCTTTAATGTCTTGAAAACAAGTATATAAAAGCAGTCATTCTTATAATATCCTGAAATCACAGGTTAGTCTGTAACATTGAGATTAATGCACGAAAGTAAGACTCTAAAGGCCAATATAGATTGGTAATGTTATTGATAATAACTTTACTTGTACATTTGAAACTTCGCTTGGAGCATGCTTATTTCAATTTTTTTTTCTTAACATAATTTGTACCAATACCTGAATACGTTTCTCCACACATTTGGCACAGTGTGATTCACATTATAATCTTTTTTGTAATAATTACGATAAAACCAATGGTCCATTCGTTTTTTGAATGTGATAAAGTATGACTTGTTTTGAATTAATCTTACGGCGTGTATTTAAAAAAAAAAATGCATGTCCTTTTACAAGTCCTTAATTTTCAGAAAAAAAGTTTGAGGTGATGCAAAGGCTAATGACATAAAACGTGTATTAATGTTGTTCTGTTTGAAGTTTTTGCATTTTATAAATGAAAATTTCACACGTGACCCTAATTGTAAAGGTTTTCCCTAATCAGCGATATAAGTAGAGAAAATTGTGGTGCTTGAGTAAACATATTTAACATACGCAATTTTATTTGGACCTGTCTATTAACTTTTTTTAAAAATCCATGCATTAATATTATACTCCCCGCCTAAAAAAATCCGACGATATAAAACTGGATTAAAAATGGTAGTAGCGTGAATTAATAATAAATGCCAGGAGCGTTGTTCGCCCGTAATGGTATGCTTATTGACCTGTGTCCCAGTGGCGTAGCCGGGGGCGGGGGGGGGGGGCAGGGGGGGGCGTACCCCCCCCCCCCTGTGCGGGGGAATCTTCCCCCCTCCCCCTTTGCCCCCCCCCCCCGAAACGAAAAAAAAAAAAGTTGGCTCTTACGCCACTGCTGGTGTCCGTATGCATTGATAATGTGGAAGTTATGAGCATTTTCAGATGGCTTGGAGCGTTCATTTGAAAGCAGGTTTGAGCACGTTGATGGACATTCAACATCGTTCGGATTTTTAGGCGGGGCGTATATATTTTTAGCCTATCTAACATTTAACCGTCATGTTCCTGGCAGAGTTCAGAGTTAGTTATAGTGTTATATATTAGCTTATCTTTGTGAAGGGAAAACTACATATGATCTTGTACCTGTCTGGGCTTGTGTGTGGTGTGTATGTGTGTAGTTGTGTGGTGTGTGTGTGTGTAGTGTGTGATGGTGTGTGTGCTTGTGTGTGTATGTGTGTGTGTGTGCGCGAGCGAGCAAGTGTGGGTGGGTGTGGGCTTGAGAATGAGTAATTTTGTAAGTTTTAAATTATATTTGTTGTTTTGAGAACTGTTATGTGACCAACTGATATAATTTAAAATGTTATTAAAATCCAATACTTAAAAATAATCTTTCTTTGCTTCAAATATGATCAAATTTGGCTGTACTCGTAAAGTTAGACAAATCGAAGAAGCTGGTGATTTTTTCTATGTATTTACTATATAATTAGAATTATTGGTATTTTAATTTAATTATTGCATTACATTATTTTGATATGCGCCAGTTTTAGTTATTTTGTTCTGATATCTGCGAACAAGATAATATTTTTACATACAAAACCCCCCAAAATTAAATCTTTTTTTTTTACAATGTAACTATAGGTATTTTTTCAATCAAGTTTAAAGGTCCATGCCCGATCGTTAATAGCCTAGTCCCAAGATGAAGCCCAGATTTTACCGGAAGTGGTCAACATTTTGATATAAGATATGTTGCGTCAAGAGGGAGGACCTCATTAATCCAAAATTGAGTGCATTATTTTGTTTTTGTCCTATTCAATTATCTTTGTAGGTTTTGAATGTATACTGTACAAATTAGTGATCTAAGGCATCCATTGTGTATTAAATAGCAACGGGCCACACGAATACTCAATTATCAAGTCAGTTGTATATGCTATATAAAAGGAATATAATTAAAACAAATAATAATAATAATTAGCCTTTCCGCCATTCAAATAAGGAAAAGGCAACTTACTGGCCCGTCAAACAAAAGTCGTATTGTTTAGGTTCATTTCATTACAACTACACGATCGTGTTACATTATTATAATGATTTGACCTGTTGAACTGGGCTGAGCTGTGTCCGGTTCGCATGTAGTCGTTGTCATGCGCTTGGTTGTAATTATCGAAAAGGATATTGTTCTTTATATTTCTTTGGAGTTAATTGCAAGGAATACAACAGGTACTGAATACTATTTCTAAATATTGATGGACTCTAGCAGGATAATTATTTACGAGTATTAAATATATATAGGCCCTATTCGTAATTTGGCATTGTTGATACTGCTATTGATGTTGTCATTGCTGTATTATCATATAAGCATGTATTTCACTATTGCTAGATCGGAAACTGATATAGCTATTGTCGTTATGTATGTGTTGTAGCACATTATGGATTTGCGTAGTCGGTTATACGTGACGGTTCGTTTCAAACAGGGGGGTAGGACACGATCTGCTCGATTTGGGAATTGGGGATTTCCAAAACGGTAATTTGGGTAACTGTTACGTGCATTTACTATGCAGTCTCGGTCCAGTGACATTAAAAAATCATCTCTTAAACCGTCGTTCAAAAGATCTTAGTAATATCATGATAAATTATGAAAAAAATTATATACTTCAAAATCCGTCGGTGTAAGTGGATTAACTCCGCTGCAAAATAGTGTAATTTCCAATAACGTCATTTAGATTTAACTATTCGTGACCAGGCATAGGTCTTTAGTCAAGTCTGGTGTAACCAGGGGAGGGCGGCCAAGAAATCCCAATTTCAGACGTTCATTGGTAAAACACGTAAAAGTGGAAATCTTGACGAAAAATTATGAATTTTTTTTATATGTGTCAGGAAATATTTCTTATTCCAAACCGGGAGATGAAGAATCCAACTCACTGGAAGGGTTATTTCTGATTGTTTGTATTATAACGAACGAGGATGAGGTCGTATGTGGGTCATGGGAAACACCCATGGACCAACCCAAATCAAACACCAATGGTTTGTGGTTGCACCCGTATTGTTGTAATTCTTTGACATTTGGTGAGTTGGGTATAATGAATGAGGCTTGGCCGCACCGCCTGGTGTAACGTTCGATAGGCGCGTAAGAGCGCCCCCACCCTACTACCGTTCAAGTCATTTGAACAGCCTAGCACCCGGAAGTTAATGCCGATTTGAATTGTGCTGTTGATGTTAGGTTGGCATGTCCTACCCCCCCTCCCCCCCACCCCGGTTTCAAATCAAAATATACAAACAAATCTGTATATTAAGCGTACGTGTGCGTGAAATCGCTTGGGTGTTTATATGTGTGTTGGTATGATGATAAAATAGAAATAATATTTCTAGTTTCTCTTCCAATCAGAGATTGATTGCTCAAAACGTGGTGACTTGCCTTTATATTCCCTTCGATTGTGGGCTAAACGTTAGAATACCCTACCACATTTACCCGCCGCCGAAGCCAAACCTTTTTAAAACCCAGGCCACGGCGACAGCGCGAAGATGTAGGGCCTACCTGGGTTGTACCGTGTAGAATAAGAAACAATTATAGTTTATTCAATTTCAATTTAAATCTGAACATTGTAAGAAAACTCTGAACATTTGAGTTTAAATTTAGTGTTTTTTACGATTTTGGCATTTCCCGTTGTTTCCCTCAATATAAAGTTGTTTTAAACCACGAAGGTTCGAGTTTAATTTAGACTGAGTTTGATTTGTTTCTATGATCGTACGCTTGATTTGTTCTATTTTTTAGCTTATTTCTACTAATTTGGCTAATTTTGACCGCTTTTCCGCGATCTTTTTGGCTATTTTGGCCCTTTTCCGCCGTTGTTTTTTAAAATAAAGTTTGGAGTTTAGTTTTAAACCATGCACGTTCGAGTTTTAATTTAAGATTGACTTGCTTTGTACTATTTTTGAGCTTGAATTTTACACTATGTGGCTTTGTGGCATTTTCCTCCCGGTTTTTTTAAAATAAAGTTGGGCTTATTGTTATGGCGTATAAATCGAGTGTGAGCTAACTATGGTTTTACACGGGCAACGGCGACCGCGGCGACAGCGGCAACACCCCAGAAAACTTCAGAGTTTTACATGTTTTTCTTGTGCTTACTTACTTATCAAGTGGGGGCCCGAAGCTAGGGAAATATTAAATTTTAAGTAGATGTTGATTTTTACGATTTTGGTCTTTTCTCTCGTTGTTTTTCAATAAGTTGGGTTTTGTGACATTTTGAGCTAGATTTGTTAGCAATTTTGAGCAGATTTGTAATTTTGGCTATTTGTGGCCTTTTCTTCCCGTTGTTTTAATAGAAAAGTTGTGAGTTTTTGGTTATGGAGAATACGTCTAGTGTGAAACTATGGTTGAACGTGCACGGCGACAGCGGCGACACCCAGAACTGTGAGTTTCATGCACGGTTTTTTTCCTTTTAGGGTGTGCTGGTCTTATCAATGGGGCAAAATAGTTAAAAAGTTTAAATTTAGATTGTTGATTTATACGATTTTGGTTAATTATGGCATTGCCCGTTGTTGTTTTTTTTACAATAAAGTTATGTTTTGTTTTTAAGCCCATGAATGTTCGAGTTTTAATTTAGATTGAGCTTGATTTGTACTATTCGGTGATTTTGGCTTTTTTCCCCTTCCCGTTTTTTTTTTTTTTAAAAAAAATACAGTTGGGATTTTGTTACCTTTTTGCATGACTGTTAGGGATGACGGCCTGCTTTCTTCTCTTACGAGTGTGAAGATGTGGCTGTTGCCTATGCAGCGGCGACACCGTCGACAGCGCAAGACTGCAGATGTTTGCTCATAGTGGCTGCCAAGCTGAATTGATTCAAAAACACAGCTTCGGGAATGCGAATGATGTGGGTTTACTCATGCAGCGGCGAAGCCAAAGCTAAATAGCTATTTTAATACGGGCATGTTTTTTCTTTTATTACTAGAATCGTATTTTTGGTCCTCTTTATGGTATCCTTCATACAATCCGGTGCCGAGTGAAATACTTAATATCTTGCCGAGATTTCTATAGTCCAATTTTTAGTTCCTTTCAATGAACACGCAGAAATGCAAGTTCGGCGACCGTTAATCACGTAGGAATTATTTCCAAGTTAAAACCAAGCCCCCGATTTCCTGTGTTTGTCGCATCTATAAAACTTTCGGTACCGGAGGAACAACAAGTTGAAAATGAAGTCAATTTAATTTCATATCCCACAATGGTTTCCCACAAATAAAATGTTTTCAAACATTTCCGAATCGCCGTATTTAACCATTTTTTCTGAACAAATCGGTTTGATATTTTTTACGCACATAAATATAGGGAATCTCATCAAGCTAAAAAGGCTCCACAAATAAGGTTGAACCCTATCACGATACACTAAAAGATCTGAAGAGGTGGTGTTAGGGTCAATTCGAGGGTGAGAGATTCAAATCTGCTGCATGCTAAATTGATAAGTTGGTGGAATGGAAAGTGGTGATGAAACTCCTTGTTTTAAAGGACACTCCGATTTTGATAAAACAGAGCTTTTTTAATAACGATACAAGATGCCCTTCTTCAAGAAAAGTTCAATTGTCATTACAGGTCAGAATAGTTAAATTGTTGATTTTTATTAAATGTATGAAAATCTATACCGCTAAATGATTAAAGGGGGCACATATTCTGATTTAAGAGCTAGTGAATTTAAGCACCAACGTGGGTGAATATTATTTGCACCTTAAACCTTTTACGGCATGGATGTTGGAAACTTTGTAACCAATGACAGCATTCAGTACGAGTAATAGTAGCAATAATAATCTTTTCAGAAAACTATAAGTTCTAATTTTACAAGTCAAATAACGTGCTTGACTCCAGTCTTTCAAGTGAGGGCAGCATTTTTAGTTACACGCTCTTTTACCGTGATAACAAACAGTCTTGATTGCTATGAAAAATTTAAAGTAATGAAGTATCTGAAGTGACGTTATGTGTCTCGGCCATAAGGTGAAAAGTAGGGCTTTCCGCTAAAATATTACAAAAATAAGGGGTCCATGCAGACACCAGTCTGAATAAGAATGGGTGTCATTCAGTTTGTAACTTTAAGAAGGGGATCATTGAGGTAACAACATGAAGTTTCAAATAGGAAGGGCGCTCTTCCAGAGTTCAATTGCCATAAAATTATAAAAATTTTTCAAAATGTGCGCGTAGCGTGTGCAAATTTGAATTTGAATGTTAAAATTGTTTTAAAAAAGTGGATACTTTTATGGAAAACTTGTGAAAAAAGGTGGTGGGGGTAACAGTAAAGAAGAAAATGGGGTTATCGAGTATCTGAAGATTTTAAATGGGGGTTATTGGGTTAAAAAGGTTAAGACAGCAACACAAAAGGGGGTCATTGTGTACAATAAAAATTTAGAAAAAAGAGGGCCTATCTTGAGGGCCCACCGGGAAAAGGTGGATTTGGAACTGTAAAATGTTCTTTAATATAATACAGGCCTGACTCTGGCACAAGACAGAAAAACTGTTTTAGCACACTGCAGGACTTGGCCATGGGTA